>JAWMRA010000164.1:31492722-31538330 GCA_035584735.1 Pseudotriccus pelzelni | reverse complement strand
TGCAGGGTTAGGACTGCGGCTTCCAGTGCACCTTATCACCTACCGTTTCGTCCCTCGCCTGTCGCTGCAGGGCTTTAGTTCGATATAATACCATACGTTAAATTTACATTTGTCAGAAATCTCCATATTTAATCATACTAGTTTTGTCCTGGATAGTTGAAGTGCCTTTGATTGTACTTCTTTATCCTTTAAAATTGGGAAAGACCTCAGCGCCATTGACAGAAGGAATTTACTGGAATTACTCAGCTTTTTCTAAGGTAATCTTCTAAAATAAATTATTTATTTAATTAATAAGAAGAAATGGATTTAATAGTTTTCGGGCAGGTACCCTTGACACCAAATCAAAGCAGTAGACCCTGTGGTGAAAGAATGGCCCTGTTGAAGTTAGCAGCAATATTCAGCTACTGAATTAATGTGCACTCTTGGGATGGACACTTCCACTCCTTTCTAACCATCTTTTCATCAGACTGTTTGTTAATACATAAACAAACATCTCTGCTTGGAGGGTTGAGCACACCATCCTTCTGTCAGGTGCTGGTGCCAGCAACAGTAGAAATCCCATCATAGAATCACAGAATCAGCTGGGTTGGAAAGGACCTCTGAGATCATCAAGTCCAAGCCTTGATCCAACCCCGCTGTGGTTCCCAGCCCATGGCACTGATGCCACATCCAGTCTCATCTTAAATACCTCCAGGGATGGGAAATCCACCACTTCCCTGGGCAGTCCATTCCAATGGCTGATTACCTTCTCTATAAAGAATTTCTTCCTAATATCCAACCTAAACCTCCCCTGGCAGAGCTCAAGACCGAGCCCTCTTGTCTTACTGAGAGCTGCCTGAGAGCAGAGACCAGTCCCCACCTGGCTACAACCTCCTGTCAGGCAGTTACAGAGACTGATGGGGTCTCCCCTGAGCCTCCTCCTCTCCAGGCTAAACATCCAAACTGTTGTCTCTAAAACAAACAAGCTGTGGTTCAAACTCTCAGCACAAGCACACACTCGAACTGCTTTGGTGTCCCTGCTCATCTCACACTGCACCACACTGTCCCTCTCGAGCACTTGGAAGAACCAGAATGTAACCACACCTACCCCTCCTGAGTGTACCAGCAGTCCCAGCAAGACAAGTCATGGCTACTCCAGCTACCTGTGGGACTTTCTGTTCCACGTGCACTTCTTCGGTGCGAAGGATGGCCTTTCTCTGCACACACACACACAGCCTGGAGCACTTCCCTTGGCACACCACACTGGCTGCACAGTGCCAGCGCAACAAAAGGTGACCGGCAGCTTACACTTGAGAGGTCTATGGGAAAAAGTTAGATAAACCACCTGCCAGGAGTAATATGGATAGAGTTTATCCGTCTATAATGCATCTGGATGATCCTTTTAGATTCTCTCCAGCACTATTTTTCTCCTAGCAGGAAAACTGGATTTAGGTACTGACTCTATTCTCTCTTTAAAGTAAATCTTGTTCTGGAAAATAGGATCCACCTCTATCAGACGATAAAATCTTACAAATGAAAAACCAGGGAATCATTAAAACTCAAAAATGTTTTTTAAAAAGGAAACATTCTCCTATTTTTAGTATTTTCCATGTTGGCATGGACATTCCATTTTTCTTTCTTTAAAGCAGCAAGAAAAAAGCTGTACCAACACCGACAAAATCATGGATGATTAATAATAAGAGAAAGGGGAAGAACAACAACAGCAGAAGGAAATACTAGGGCAAAAGAAGCAAGAAAGGAATCAGCACTTGTGTAAGTCAAGAAAATAAGACTTGAATTTACGCCCCACACTGGCACAAAGCTAAAACAAGAAAAATTTTCTCTAACAGTTCTAGTACATATAAAATATGTATATATCCCTCACTGGGCGTGTTGGTGTCACTACTAGAACTGAAAGCCCAGGACAACATTAAATAAGTATCAATACAGTTGCCTGGTCACTTATGCTAGGTTCAAATACAGAATGTAAAACAGGTTGATTCTGCCTGCTTTGCTTTTCCATTTCCTTTCCCTGCTGTCTTCTTTCCAATATTTTATAGCTTTTATGAGCTTTACTGCAGTAAGATTCTATGAATTCATGTGTGGAGCACATTTTGTGCTGCCTTTAAAGATCAAGTGCTAATTGAAAACATAGTTTACTCAGAAACAATCCCCCAAGTTTATGTTTAATTTTTGCTGTGGAAAAATGTATTAACTGAGCCCTTCTAAAAAACTTTTTAATTTTTTTTTTCCCAGAACTCTTTATGAGGTAGGCTTACTTTCACATCTATGGCCCATCAGCAAGTGGATTTTCATCTGGTTAATGGGCTGAAACAGATTGTTCGGGAGGATACCTACCCTCCACACTCGCCGTCGTGTTTTATTTTGCCTCAAATTATGTAGTTCAGGAAACCAGTTTCTTACCCTTTGAGTAATAGCTTAGATGAGCCTCAGATGTTTTATAAAATAAAAGATGGTTGTTCACTGCCTCAGTAACATACCTTGTTTTTCAGAGACCCCCACGGTAGCTAAAAAACAGTCTCCTTTTATCTCCTACCATGTCAATTCTGACAGCGGCTGAAATATTCGAACTTGGTGGCACTGCAGGACACGAACACAACCTCCCCTTATAACCCTTGATCCAGTAGTGGGCTGGTTTAAAACATAGACAGTCATAGCCACAGGGGGTGACTGGACTTCTCTTTTCCCCCCTCACATAATGACTTTTTACTATCTGGGAATGATTTAGAGTTCCTGTTAGGAAGCGAAGGTTTGTGTAAAGGATTTATATTCAAGCACACGAATTACACCTGCGTTAACTCAGCAGGCAAATCGAGTCTAAACACAGCTACCCAAGCCCCACACAAAAAGTGCTTAATGTTCTACAGATTCTAGGATACCAAGAACAACATTTTTTGATTGTTATTGACTATTTTTATTTTTAGGTTTAAACGTCTCATATCCTGGGTAGAAAGCACTCAGATTCAAGATTCAAAGATTCAATTTCATCCATATACTTCCAACATTCAACATTCCAACAATTGTCCCGTGAAGACCGAAGTTTAAATTGCATGAAAGATATTTTCAAGCAGGATGAAACAGGTGCTTTTGCTTAGTGTTCATAAAAACTTGTCCTTTGCAGATAGAATACAAGCTTTAAATATCTACCATTATTATTTCATGTAATATTTATCATTGTTATTTATAAAATTTGCAATAGAAAATGTGTAAATTCCTATGCAATTTTGATGAAGGTGGAAGAATTTTCCGGATTCTTTTTTTTTGTCTGCTTCTTGCAACTAAATTTTAGAATTACACTTAAGAATAAGAGACTGCCACGAAATCCTAGCTCTACTCTGCTGAGAATACAGGAAACTTTCAATATAAAATCTTGACCTCATTTATTTGCACGCAAGAAGCCTGTGACAATGTCCCTGTGTAAAGAAAGAAAACACTTATGTGTCAGAGGTAAAGTCCTGTCAGGAACTTGACACTGATCCCTGCCTTATCTTGTAACACTCCCTTAGGAATAGTTGTCAAAACTGTCACAAGCCCCACTGAAGTCAGAGGGCTCCATGCAGATAACTCAAGGATGTGGCAAACTCTTAAGAAGTCACCAGCATTTAGTTAAATATTCTTAGGGCTTGGACATTCTCCAGGGCTTGCTTAGTTTACTTAACATACCTTCTTTTTTTTTTTTTTCTTTTTTTAGCCTTTTTTAAATCTCTAATTCAGGCTTGTACACTGGCTTATCTGAATAATCTTGTTAGAGCACTCTCATACACAGAAAATAGAAAGAAGGAGAGGAGAGGTGAAAAAAGTTACTCCTAACTTCTCCTCAGCGCCACAGACATTTAAGAATACGATTTATATGCTTGTAAGAGAATATTTAGGCCCCGAAAAGTCACTTAAACTGCAAAATGAAGCCATTTCCAATCAGGGAACGGGGGAACTACGGATCACTGAGGGCTCATTGTGCTGCAGGTCCAATATCAGCGCTAGAAGTAACTCAGCCCAGTGACCTGCTAAAGCACGTCCTGGGACAGGACTTCCACCATGGCAAAGGCAAACTATCTGTGTGCCAACAGCAAAATACCGAAATGCAGATCCTGTGGACAAGAAATAAGGCAGACAGAGCCTTTTGCATTCTCCACAACCCCGGAGTGGGGAGATGAGACCACTTATGCCGTTTTTATAACAGTCTTGCAGTGGCTGTCTGAATGTTTGCTGCTAAACCTATAACAAAGGATTTTAAAAGCCCACTCTGTTATGTATAGGCTACAACAAGCAGAAGGCCAAGCTGAACTTAACACACACACACACAGACTAGAGGAAGTAGTTAGCTAGGGTGGCACACAGACAAGTATTTTCTTTGGCAGAGAACGAGCCTGTATAAACATGGCTGAATCGTGCACTTTTTGCAATATCTAAAGTATCTGAACTCCAAAAAAAAAGCCACTATCCAAGGTTATATAGGAAAGAAAACAACAGCTAAATAATCATGGGATGATTCCTTCATTTGCGTGAAGCTGGATCATTTTCAACAGCACACTCCTTCAGTGCTTACCGTAACGTTTTTAAAACTCTAGATATCGTGTTTTGTACCCAAAGGACTATTAGTTTCTACAGCAGTGGATGTTTCAGTAAATCCCTCAATCCACCTAGAGACTGTTTGCAGTTGTTTATTTTCAAGCTTTGTTCAGTGTCACATCTGAACATGGAGGTCGGTGAGTGTTGGAAAAGCCAAAGACAAGTTCTGCTTTGCCAATGATGATGAGGGATGATAGAGAAAACTGCAGAAACAACTACTTGAAGTGATGCTGAAACTCAAGTGTCTGGTGCTTACCAGCCTTCATTGGAAAATAAGAAGGATATACCAAAAGGACTTCTGTCTTTTGTTCATTCACATTTACACAGGGGCTACTGGAAGGCTTTAACCCTATAGCTTGGCTTATCTACAGTATTCCTCCCTAAACTAAAAGTTTAGTCATCTTTGCTTCTATAGCAAACATTCATTATCCATTCTAGCTTAGTCCTTCTGCAGCTTATGTCTGTTGGTCTTAGAATTCTACAAATTGACCTATTTCCTCCATCTCTGAAAGAAAATTTACGCCTAAGGCATGTCAGGAATTTGTCATTTAGCAATTTAACTAAACCGTGTTATTTCTACAACTAATGCTGTACAGATGGACTTCAACCTGTATTCTCTGGCAGGCAGGGATGAGTGCTAAAGGAAGAGGGAAATAACAGCACACAGGTTAATGTCCTGTCTAAGGAGGGGGCTGGATCTGAGAATAAGGCACGTATAAGTGAACACATGAGTTAGATTCCACCTTGGAGGCATGTAGGAGCACGACTAAGGAAAAGAAAGAATGGAGGTGTGTGTGCCTTGGCCAGCACAGAGCCAAAGCTTACTGATCCAAACACAAATCTGTGCAGGCTTCATGCTAGTACCCAGCTTAGGACATTCAAAGCTCTGCAAGTTCCAAGAAAGACAATTCTGGCCAAGTTAGGAGAGATGAGACACATGAAATGAATCATCCCACTTTAACATCCCATCTTCTTCAAGCAACAGTCATGCCTGAAGTTTTCCCTTTTCATCAGATGGCCAAGCATTCTCCCTTCCTTTCCCCTTCAGGCCATCCCTCACAGCCTGCTGTCTCCTTCACCCAGTTCTACTTCATCCCAGTCCCTAACCAAGTGCATGACTCACTCACAGTGCTGTCCCAAAAGCTATTTTTATTTCCCAGCTTTGTAATTCTCTCTCAGATGTTAATCTGTTCGCTCCTCCCTTCTCCTTCTCCTCCTCCTCCTCCTCCCCTTTTCCCATAAGAATTTAAAAGTCTATTTTCCCAGCCAGGCTAATAAAATAATAAAACAAGCAAAGAGATTGTGAGCTAAGGCATTTAGGAACCAAAGAATTCATAACTTCTCAAAAATTAACTTCCTGTGTGCTTCTTAAACAATGTGATGTTAAATTTTGTGGGTTTTTTTGGTTCCCTAGAAAATACAGAGGGAGATTGGAAATTCAGCATTATGCTAAGCAATACCTCCCTTTCCCCTGAACAGTGAGGTTACTACAGTTGCACAGTCATCTACCAGGAATCCCTCTTGCTGGAGCATAGAAGCTGCTGTTTTATTCCAAAAATTCCCTGCTGGATGTTTATGTTCTAATAAGACATGCAGGAGTACAGGACTGATTTGGGGAGTGCTCAAGTTTACTTAACAGTAGCAGGATTGAAAGAAAGTAATTCCTACAGAAACTTTTTTTAAAAGGACTGGAGATTTAATTTAGTTCACCAGAAACATAATAGCATGTCAGACTAGTTATAACTATTCCCAGGCTTTGGCTATAGAAATAGAAATTACATCTGAAAACCAATCCCTGACGAGTAGGATGAGTCACATTTTAGTCTGTTTTCACTTAATTAGAATGGGGGTTTTAGGTTTATAGGGTTTAGAAAAAACAACACAGACAACCATTGCAACTGGAAAATTATTAAAAGGCGAAATGTGAAGAGGTTCTGACTCATTGGCTACGTATTCCTGACTCCAAAAAAGGTCTGAGGAATAAAGGTACCTTTTGTAACTGGTAGAAATAATGACACAAGCCTTGTGAAAGGATGTCCCAATATATTTCTGCAGTGTAACACACGGTCTGATATCTGCCCAGAAAAGGAATCCTTATTTTTATTTAACCTAGTAGACATACGTTACATGAAAAGAAAAAGTGAGAAGGAAAGTGAAAATCAGAGGAAAAGCAAACAGGAGAGACAGAACAATACAACCTGCGTTCCATTTTTGCAATTTCTTTTTATTAACATCCAGTGAAGAGTTTAGTTTCAAAAGTAACCTCACTTAAAAATTGTTCAGCTGCATGCAGATGTCACTCTGAGATGCACCACATTACCTCAAAGCCTATGGCACAGTGGCTTTGCTGAACTGAGAGCTTCCCATGGGTATTCCAAGCAGTCAATCAAAGCAACTTGGCTTAAAGGCAACGTTGCTTAAGTACAAGGTTCTGTACAACTGCTGAAGTTGAAAGAAAACACAAATTTAGGTGGACACTCCCAGTGCTTGGTCACGCTCCTTTAAATACATCTTTTAAAAGAGGTCTTATTTCCCACCAAGTCCAAAAGTGCTGAGCAGGTTGGGATGGGAAAAATAATACTGTGGTACATGGCCCGTTTTTACCTACTCAAAATCAGTTTTGAAAATATTTGCATACTTGGACCAATTCTGTGTCTTGCTTTATAACACAGTGCAGTGTTATTTTTTCTATGCAATGGTATTTTTTCCCTAATTTTCATGCTTTGGTGGCTGTGCCTTGGGTCTAGGGTAAAAGTCTTTCAACTTCTCCCAGCACATACACAAAAATCAGCAGAGCAGCCTAGAAAATGGGCGTGGAATTTTGCTTTTTTGCCCCCAGGCGATGCATACTAAAAACTCCAGCTTTCCAAGCCCTAAACTTTTTCCTTGATTTTTCTGTCTGTCCTAAAAGCCTCAGCCCCACGCAGTGAACTAGTATTAACACAGCAGTTTGTGACATACCCACACTCCAAAACACAAACCAGCTTGTTGGGAATCTCACCTTGTTTTGGACAAGAAGGGATGACGCTGAAGAGGAAAAATCCAAAGCAATGGCTTTGTTATGCCAATGATTTCAGCTAATGTTACAGCATATACACACCAAAAGCATACAAATATTTAACCTCCTAAGCAGGATTCTGATCTACATGCTTTTTGTTTCAACCCTGTATTGTTTTAATCTACTCTTTCCTCTTCCTCCTCTTCTCCTTCCTTCCCTACTGAATTTTTTTTCCCCAAAGAGAACTCTCCAAAATTACTTTGGTCACAATTTCCAGAGAAAAGTGAGGCTGCGGGGAGAAAGGGCCACACTTCACTAAAGACAGTTCAGTAAATGTGTGCAAGGTTCAAACTTCACTACAAAGGCAGTGGGGTTTTTTGTATTTCAGAAAAGGAAGGAAGAGGGGGAAGAGGTAACGAGGGAGACAGCTCAGAAATGCCTGGCTTGCATCCCCTTTCTCAGTCCCACTCTCCTGGAAGAAAAGTATTGCATCGGTACAGAAAACCACTGAACTAATGTACTGATCCAAGTAACACTTAATTCCTCACATTTGTATGAGGCCCAGTGGCTTTACTCATTTGTGGGACATTTTCCACACCAAACCTTTGTCCCAGCAATTCCATGACCTTGAATCCACCCCTGCCTGAAAAATCCCGAGAACCGTAGCGTGTTGTCATCGATCCATGCGGACTTGTCAGCCACCTACTCTGCAGTGGAGAAATTTGGATACACATTAGCCAAGATGCGTTTCTGTCTCCCCTCGATCCTCGTTCAGTTGTGTTCATATGGTTCAGGATTACAAGAAGCCTAATTGAACCCATAAATCTGTACGTGATGCTCAGTGACAGCTCACTTTCGGTGTCCTCTTTGTATCTAAGTTCTTAATTATCATACAGAATAACCCATTAGCATACAAATTAAGTCAGCTATTATTATAAACGCAATCAGTTCTAGTAAAACCAAGCCACAAAACATGTAAAAAATGAAGCTTTCTTTTCAGAAGCCAAAGTTTCGTTGGAATGGAGAGTTTTTCAAGAAATAAACATATTTACAACCCACGATATTAATATCCACAATAAAGTTTGGCTTGGGTGGAGTCAACATCCATACAAATCCTCAGGTTCTTAAAACTATTTTAAATACAATATGCAAAACTACTCCTGTCCTCAATACTGTTCAGAGGTTCTATTACATTTACATTTATAATATAGAAGCAGTTCACTTTTATTTGAGCTAGTGGTGGAAGAAGATGACTTGGAACCAGAAGATTCAGCAAAAATTTAACTTAGCCTTTAGTAATACAAAGTTGAAACACACAGATCATGTGAGAATATTCGTCTGCTTTTTCAAATTTTGTTTGAATTCTAGAACCTCCATTTGATAGGTTTTAATGCTTCTCTCTGATCACAGATAACCTTTAACTTCCAGTAGTGAATTTACGGACCTTGCAGTAATGATTTATGCATCATTTCCTGCATTCCTGATCTTCTGTGGATGCTCTCTGGTGAGCAGGGTACCCACAAAGGCTGAGGAACTGCATAAATCAAGCAACTGTCTCTCTAATTTGGAAGCCTTTCCAAATTCAATTGGCTGCTATTTTAATGATTTTCAGTCACTGCAAGTCCAAGTGGTAGCAAACAAAACTCTTTCAGGCAGCCATGAGTTTCACCTCATGATACCTTAAAGTGGGAAGATAAATGCAATTTAATGATATTCTTGCTCTTTAAAACCAGTGCTGAAACTCAGCCCTGCCACCCTGATATGAAGAGGGTGTGATGTGGGCTGCTCTTCCATCAGCGTGCCCAGCTTACAGCAAGATTTCCCTGTGGACACCTCCTTTCTATGTCTGTGTTTGCTGGATGTGTCAGCTGAACGGTACACGCAGAGGAGGCAATTACACGAGAGACATTTCCAGGCAGAGAAATCTGCCTGTCCACCACATAAATACAAAATGTGGCAGTTGGGCAGTGCTGTTTTCTACGCTGACGTTTCACTGAATTTGTGTCCTGCTGTGTGTTTGCTGCGTGAAATGATTCTGCAAAAACAGATGTGATTTCTCTTTCTTGACAAGTTATGTGATGGATTTTTAACATATTTACTTTTATATCATTTGTATTTTTACAAATATTTTTCAGTAACCGTCTTCTAGTTCCTCAGTTACTATTACCTGTTGTTGAACAGGTTCTCACTTCAATCCGTATTGTTAACACCACCTGGCTAAGATCACACTGGGACACCAAGAAGGGTGGAGTTCGTATGTTGAAAACCACTTTTTGTAGTTCCTGCAACTTTTTCCCCAGGAAGTAGTTATGAACACTTGGTCCAAGTCATTAAATGTAGTAATAAACGGGAACTAATGAAATTAAGATGAAAATCCAAATTTTTGATAGATCAGTTACTGATACAATTACGGTGCAAGCACCTCTATCCAATCACAGTACAAGGAACAGAACACCAGAATTTTATTTTGGTTATCCTGTGGGTTCACTGCACTTTTGCAAATCACTAACTTTATGTCTTAGTCTGCATAAGTCGGTATTAAGAAAAAAAATGATGGCATGTTTTAAAAATCATTAAGTAGATCTGTTGAGGAATTTTTTTAAATCGTCTGCATGGAGTAGAATTCCCCAAGAAGAATGAGAATTAAGTGCTGATGTCCCTCTTAAATAAAATGAACTGGGGGCTTCTTGTTCTGTTCTAACTCTGAATTTCTGAGCCATATCTTTCATGCTAACACTCTGCAGACAAGAGTTTTCCAGTTAATTTTCACCTTTCTTCATAAATTCAGTTGCTTCCAAGCCAAAACCTGAATTGATCAATCTCACCCTGTTGTACTTTAAAAGCTTCTTTCAACCTGTCTGTTTGGCCCTAATAAACATTTAAAGCTCAAACACGAGGTAGTTTTAAAGATCATATCATTCCAGCACAGGCGCAACAATAAATCTAGGAGAAAATATCCTCCACTGCTGAAAATTTCTATTTGGACAGAAAGTTGAATTCCTCCTACTTCAGAAAAGCAAAAATTAGAATTTCCAGATTTTCTTAATAAAACCAGACCAAACAAATAAATAAATAAATAAAAAACTAAACCCAAAAACGCACACACTAAAAATCCCAAAACAAACAAAAAAAAACCAAAAAACAAAACCAAAAACACACACAAAAAAAAAAAAAAAAAACCACAAAACAAACCAACAAAAAACACCAGACCTCCAGGCTTTTTAACTTTCATTTTGCAAAAAAAGCAAAGACACAAATTAAATCTTTGTACATGTTTCTGTAGCTGATGAAGTTATTTTAGTCACTGATGCCCCACCAAGGACTCTCAGGTTGGCAAGAAGTCTGGAGTCCTCAACAGCAGCAGCATAAATTGTTAGTACTTATACGCCAGAATAGTTCAAAGACAGCCTGATCCTTACAGACAGAACAAGGAAATATATATAAGCTAAAATATCTTTTAATTGCATCCAAATCGAAGGCGCTGAACCATTTCTAACGTTGTTCACAAACGTTTATAAATCCAGCTGCAGGGGTTTGAAACTAATGGAGCAGGTAGGTGGGACTGCCACCAAACAGGAATTAAACAGAGGGGAACACCCTGCAGAGGAGCTGGGAGGGTCTGAGGATGAAAAACTCACAGAGCTGCCTGCAAACCCCCTTCTGATGTTCCCCAAGGCTATTAGTTGTGTTTAAAGACATGCAAAAAGCATCCAAGGAAAACACAAGAATGATGAATTTAACCATCGAGCTTTTCTACAGGAAACAGGCTGTTTTGAAGGGCATGGGGTTTTAGAGGTTTGTGTTGGTTTTAAGTATAAATAACTAGTCTAATTCCAGTTGAATGACATCTCTCTCCTACTGCTTAAAATGTTTTCCAATATCCAAGTGACCACTGCCATGCATCTGCTTTGCAAAAGGAAGAAAAGGAAGATTAGATATTCAGACGCTGGTAAATAAATTTTTAGAAATAAATTTAAAAGCCTGAAAGCTTAAAATAGCATCTACACTGTAAATGTAACTGTGTAAAAACAGATTTGCAAGACAACACTCCTATTTAGATGTTAGACCTTACACCCTTAGAGTCCCTTCCTTTCTTAAGTCTCCAAGTTCAGCAAACCAAACATATGAAGGAAATGAAAACTGGTTTTCTCCTTATTTGATTTTCAAAAAAATTAAATGTCAGTTTTACAAGTGTGCCTTTTAACTCATTTAACAAAACAAAATTCAAAAAGGGCATTTTGAAAATTTCACTGTACACTCAGAGTCTAATAACAAACAAACATTCTCCAGTCTTGAAGTATTGTCAAATGGGGGTTGGAAGCTGGGAGGGAAAAAAAAAAGAAAAAAAAAGGCAGTTAAAAATTACCTTGTGCCAAGCACAGAATCTGAGGCAAGTCTTATGGAAATTCACAGTAATTCGCCATCATCTCAATATTCCCTTTTTTAACAAAACACAGCAACTGGGGAAGGGTAACCAGCACAGCCACTTTATAATGCCCAGGTTTTCCATTCAACCAAGATACTTCCTCTGGTGTACCATCAAACATTGCTGAATAGCCACGAATCATGTAAAGGTGCTACTTTGTTTGCATTTCCAAAAAATAGGCCAAACTAGTTCATTTGAGTCACACAGAGTTTTAATTTTTTTCCACCTGAGTAAACTTTTTTTTTCCTAATTGCAATCCTGCTTGAGAAAGACATGCCAAAATTAACTTCACAATTCAGATTGAAGTGCTCTGTTTCTGAGGCACCACAGTTTCTTGGGCAGTCTGATTGCCCCGAGTTCTTAAGATTGAGCTCAAAGACAAGTGCAAGTGAACAATTAGACATTCATTTCAGTGCACAAAAAAGCCATTATTGAGCTTCATATGTTTTTACAATTACATGGATTACCAGTTTTCATTCCCCAGAATAGTTGCAGCTGTCATCATTTATGTTCCTACCAAAGTATTCTGGTATTTCTTAGTGGTTATGCTTCTCCACAAATATGTCCAAGTGAAGGAATTGAAGAAGAAACAGATGAGGAAGGAATAAATGTATTTTGAATATGTGCAGCACCAAACTTGCTGATGAAGAAGAGCTCACTCATTTTGTCTTACCTTTTAATGTCTTCAAGAATGAGTGCAACTTCTGCTTTTTCGAAATCTGCTTTCTGTTTTATAGCTGTGAATTTCTAGGATTTATGAATCTGCTTTAGGCCTTAATATAATCAAAAACAAGGGCACGTAGTGATAGGAGAGGGGGAATGGAGTGGGAGAAGACCTCCCCACTGAAGCTGCTGGGATCAGTTGACGGGCTGGATCCACCTTCTCCCACCCCGGAGGGACACCATGGGTGGGTGATAAATATGCTCTATGCATATTAAATGCTGCTCTTAGGACTAGAGCTTACAGCACATTAATTAGATTGTTTCATATCAGAGCCTGTGCTTGCTTAATATCTGTATCAGCAGGTTGCTTTAAAACACATTTTTGCAGCAGACGCTCTCGCCGACAACCTCCGAATCTTATTAACGTGTCAGAGTTTGTACTAATAAAAAGTGTTGTTTCGTAAACTGTCCAAAGAGAGCCCTTGCACTTGCTGCAAACTGCAGAAAACACCTTGGCAGGACCTGCTGAGGGGTCCTGGCTCTGTTGAGTTCCCCCTAACAAGGGAGGTGGAGGCGCCCTCCGACCCCGTGGATCTGCTGGTGAAGGGCCTGACACCACGGGACATCAGGGTCTCAGCTTCCCTGGGGGGCCAATGAGCACAAACCTGAACTCCCACCTTTCACGTGACACTAATTAAGAAGATACATTTGCTAAGCAAATGTAGGGCCAGAGGTCACTCTCATACATGCCTTTCAAAAGCAAACTGGTACAAACTCTAAATTACGTGTCCAAGGTCTCAGCGCTGTTGATGAAATTCATTTTTGAGTGTTTGAAACCTGAACCCGAAGGGAAATATTACACTGTGACGAGAAGGAAAAATTTAGAACAAACTTCTGGGGAGAGCCCCTCTCTCTGGAGGAGCTGGAGAGCATTCTCCTGCTGCAAGAAGGAAGCCAAGCAGAGTCACCTCCTGCCTGTCAGCTGCCACACACCGGGCATGCTTGTGGAGCAAACCTTTCTGAGGGATTACAACCATTTTGCCAAAATAAGGGGGCATCTGTCCACCTTAAAGACATCTCTCATCAATTCCCTAAGACTGCACCTCTCACTCCCATCTTTCTTCTTTGGAGGACTACTTTTCAGCCATGAAAAACTCAGTTCACAGACCACTTCAACATTAACCTTTCCCATTTTCAATTCTCTGTTTGAGCAAGACATTTATGTTACAATGGTATCTCATTATTCTCTTGGTTATTAATAACATTATACTCCATGAAATAAAAAGTTAATTGAAATCTCAGGGTAGTCATGAAAGCATTCAGGAGTGTAACTAAAAATCATATTGCAGAACGAAATTTTGGTTAATGACAGAAAAACTGTTAGCTCTGTTTCATTAAAAAAAAAGGAAAGTTCTCTGCAGAATTTGCACAGACACAGAAAATATATATTTTAATTTTATTTCTCTCTAAAACTCCTACTGTACCTCACAGCAGCTGTTGTACCTAATTAAAAATGCCAATAAAATAAAATGACATTACCATCATTTCTTTCCGGCACTCTTTTGGTAGCAACCTCCTATATTCAGGCACTAATGAATTCATACTACCTTTCCCAGCTACCATAAAGAGCTTAGTGCAGAAATTACGGAGATCTTCACATAGAGTAGGCAAGGAAAAACTTCTAGCTTTTCCCAAACATACTGTGAACGCCTTTGGAAAACTGCATTTTGCCCTCTGTGAACACAGCTTTGCTCTCCGGGATGAAATACCACCAGTGCCACTGGAATAAGTGGATTTAGCATTCTGCAAAATCAGCATGAGCAAGAAAATCAGGCCTGTTAGGGCCAAATGTTTCACAGTAAACGTACAACTGCTGGCACAAAATCTAATGTCTCTCATGTCCATTTCCTTTAGGAAAGGGGCAGGATGTCTCTCAGCAGAATGCAGAAATCACTTGAAAGTGCTTTGAAGCAGCTTGTGTTTCTAGTTTGAGTGTAAAAAGGATTTGAAGAGAAACTAAGGATAGATCTTAATTCAGGTACTAATAGTACCTCCCTGACAGTGAAATGTTTACCCGTGGTCCCTTGCAAAAGCTCTCTGTTGTTTAAAAAAAAACACAGCTGTGACTCTTCAGTACTCCTGGATGTGTTGCCGTTTTATGTCCGTTCAGCAAACACTGAATTCTGCACCAACCTGTTTCAAGCCCTGCCTTTTGACACAGAGTAATACGCCAAAAAAATTTTGAGCAATATTCTGAAGACCATTGCGCTTGCTAAATATAGATCACTCTGAGCTTAACACAGAGAACATGTCTAAAACTGCAACTTAGAAGTCCATTATGCAGGAATATAGCACATGGTATTAAAATTATGGGGCAAATATGACACATCATGTCTATAGTTCCCCAGATAAAAGAACTTACAGTGTAGTTACAGGAATGAGGAATAGTTATGCCATCACCAAAATTAAATTGGAGGATACTTGAAAAAAAAAAAAACCTTATCCTTTTCACTATGCAACCAATTTACTGTGACATTATTTTTTTTGTTTAGAATACTGTAATTTTAACATTTTTGATGCCACATGAATTTTTCAAGGTATGCTGTTAAATACATCTTCTCTACCCTATAAAACCACCCACCTTGTGCACATCAACTTCACTTCTCAGTTCTTATAACCTGCACAAGATTATTTTATTTAGGTTTTCTAAGTTACAGATATTATTTACGTCAATTTTGTTAAAATAAAAGTCAGTTTATTTAGGTACTTAAAGTAGTTCTGGGGAGAAAAAGAGGATCCAGAGGTTTGGTAAAGAAATGCAAGTATTTTGACTGCTAGGCTTCTGATTCAAACATAATTGAGTCCCAGAACTTAACTTTCAGTCATTGTTGGATGACTACATAGGTGATCTATGGATTCAAAATTATGTTCTACTGAACAAGTGTTATTAGTACATAAACTGTCATAACTATCCATCAAAAGATGCCCTGGAGGCTGAAATACGGTTTAAAGTTGTCTCTCTGAATTAGGGTAAGTAAATTAACAGCTTGATCTATACCTGTTCAAACTGAGCCTATCCTCAGAAAAGATAAATTTTAATTTTTAGCATTATCAACATGACACATCTCACAGGTCTTATGTCTGATTAAATAAAACAAAAAAAAAACCTGAGGCCTCACTGTCCCGACAGAATCCTCTTCAATCCCAATCATTTTGCTAATACGCTGCCAAATCAGAATTTTCCATTCACAAAATTCACTCACTCTGCAGGAATACACACACTCCACACACACACACATTCATACACAGGTATATAAATACATCTATATCGGATGGAGTATCAGTAACAAGGAAACAGTTACAACCTCCTGATCCCTTCAACGTGCCCATGGCTATTACAGCTTTAGCGGTCACAAAAATTCCGCCTGGTACCAAAGACCATCACTGTGCTACCAGTCCCTTACAGAGCTGCTCACCCTGCGATTTCCACAAGAACAATTGCTCGAACGAAGGTCCTGAGGACAGGAGGAATCACCCAAATGAGGGAAGAAGACCCACTGAGACACTTGGTGCCGTCATCTGCCAAAACATCACAGAACACACTCCCTAGACATTTGCTGCATGTGTAGAGTCCCCCCGTATTTTCACATTAAGTCCTAATTGCATTCATTTTCTGCTCAGACCCTACTCCGCAGCCTGCTAAATCTCACAAAACCTGAAGATTCAACTGACACATTTTAAAATCTTATTTTTTTTTGTACTTTTACTCTGTGAGTGTTCTTAGGGGACAGCCCTTGTATGTTCTTTCCCTCCCTTCACCACAACATTACGTTCCAGAATGCAGACTCAATCTCTGTGTTCTTCACACTTATTTTACCAAACATTCAAAATAGAAACCATTGGCTCAGTATGTCACCAGATCTCCTGCATTATAATACTGATGTATCCTGTACAGCAGTCTTGTGAACTGAGATTCTCCAGGTTTGTTTTTGAAATGTCACAGTATTTTTTTTTAATCAGCAACATGGTAAAACAGAGAAAAGGGCATGGATTCACATCCTCACTTCCCAAATAAACTGAAGGGTCCTTGGGTTCTTAGAAAAGAAGTTTGCAAATACAAACCTCAGGAAAATTCCTTTCACTCACCTTCCTCCAGGAGTAGCTAGAGGTGTACAAATATAGGAGTGGCAAATTCCAGAGGAACTTCAAATAGATTATTCTATTTAATCATATTTATCGTAAGAGGGTACTAATCCTTCCTTGCGGCCACGTAATTTCAAGCTATATTTGGATACTGAGAAATCTTTGCTTGCAGGGAACGCAAACGATCATTGGCCTGATTTTTAATTTAAAGTGATTTTGGAACTTGCCTGCTTCCATACCCACTCAGATGGATTCTGACATAAGCCTGAAACAAATTCTTATTTCCCAGTCGGGGGAAAAAAAAAAAAAAAGAAAAAAGAACAAAATTGCTTAGGCTTTCAGGCATCCCTTGACTGCAAACTCTCAGCATAATCCAAGGGTGAAATCCTATCACTGTGAAAATCCCACTTGCATCTGATATGCCCAGATTTCAAACCAGTCTCCATTTCTCTGATAATGACAAGGGTTTATAAGACTTTGCATTCTGCAGGAGTCTAGCAACAATTTCAAGCATAAATCTGGGGCTAGAGTACAAAAATACATACTGAGTAATCCTTTTATTATCAAGGAAATATTAAAATCACCGTCAGCTACTTCTTATTGTCATTCTGTTGTAAAACTGATTATCAACATACAGCTACATCAGAAATACATGTTTGCAAACATGACTTGCAAAGAGCAATTCCTCTCAGACCTTGGGGAAATGGGAAAACAAATCTATTGAAAATTAGAGATTAAGAACTTAATTTTCCCTCACTTATACTCAGTTCTGAACAAAGACTGTAGAAGCAGCAGCATGGCACTGGTTCTATATTGTTAGATTAGACTTAAACAGTACATACACTTTCAGCATCAAATAAAGATATTTGTTACTCATTTGCGAATCAGAAAACCTCTCCACATACCATATACATAACACTAATGGCCAGGACAAACTGGCTTAAATTCTATAGTTTACAGACAGCAAAATGTGAAAAGGTAATGCAGCTGTTGATCCGGGATATTCGTCATGTCAGACTAACATTGCCTCTCACAACCACCTGCAAATGTCTTTCTAGTGAGGTGGCTCTGTTGAAGTGCAGCTCTTTTTCTCTTTGCACTAAAAAAATCCCATTGTCCTTCCTGGGAGGCTTCTTTCCCGCTGGCTGTTGTTCAAAGGAGCCAGTTTGGGATAAGCAACGCAAAGATTCAGGGCTGGAAAAGATGCTCAGACACCTCCTGCTAAAGACATTCCTCTTGGTTTGTGCATGAGAAGCAATACAAAGATTTCCTGCAGGTAAAGTTACAAAGACTGCTCCTTTAAAGCATGCCTTCAAAAGTCAAAGCCTGCTGCAAAACCTAAATCCTACTCTTGGATGGGGACAGAAGTTTCCCTCCTTTCTGTACGCTTGGGCTCAGAGATGCCAGGCCTTCTTCTCTCCTTTCTCTCACAGAGATTGCCAGCTCCTCTATTGTAGCACTTCAACTTCGCACTTGATACTTCTAGACACTGTAGCAAAAGAAATTTCTGCCGACTTCCCTTTTCAGTATTGAACTTGATAGAGAGTAAAAAAGCTTCTCCACAGCCAAAATACAGACACACGTTACGCCTCAGGTACACGTGCAATCAATTCCCTGGCAAATTCTATCTTTAAAAAAAAAGAATCTGCTCAAAGATGAGGAAAAAAAAAAAAAGATGAAGGGATAAAAACCCCAGCAGTTCAGCATTTCGTAATGTAACGCACAACGAGAAGCTGCTGTGTTATCACAACGAAGAGAAACCCAAGCTGGGCACGCTGCACGTACTCGTGCGCACGGGACAGTCGGCAGGGGGTGGATGCTTTATTTAGGCAAGAGTTGCCCATCTGTAACCTCGGCAGGGAGTTGGCAGACGGAGCTCTGGAGTTCCCTGCTGGAATCCGGCCAGGGCGCTGCTGTTACCAACTCCTCTCCTCTGAAAAACAGACGGAGAACTCGCATGTCCATATGCTAAAGCTATTAAAGAGCACTGAGCAACCAGAACTTGATTTCCTCTGCTTTGTTCTTTGCAGACCTATTTGTACCTGAAAGGGGGTACGTGTAAAACTCCCGTCTTTCTGACACAACGGATTTATATACTGATGCTGTACAAGTATTAAGAACTGTAAGGACAAAATGCAGTTCCAGTTCCAGTTTTTAGATTGAAATAACCTAAAAGCCTTTTCATGACCTTATGGCAAGTCTCATTTCTACCTTCAGCTTAAAATAAACAAAGACCAAAAGATGAAGGTGCAATATCGACAAAATTTATTTTCCAAGTAGTTATTATCCACTATATAAATAGAGAAGAGGAATAGGTAGTACATACAACAGGAAACATTTCATGAAAAGAAATCACTGAAGTTTTCTTTGGGCTTTGCTTCTGTAGGGTTGTGCCCCTGTGTGTCCCTAAGCAGGGAGCAAAAACAGCAGATATGGATTCCTTCTGTTATCCTGCCTTTTCATGGGCATGTTGCTCAAGTGAAGGAATATTAGCCTGGTTTCCAGGCAGGGAGCATTTCTTTGCAGAGTCCAGTCGTAGCCAAAGCATAACATACACTGCTGCCACTTCTACTGCTCAGACACATCCTTTGCTTCACACAGAAATTATTTGGAAAAGATGAGAGAGTTTGCAGTAGGAGTAGGGAACTTCTTTTTCAGTCGCTGGAGACTAAACACAGACCTTTTTGGAACTTGGCTTTGACACTGGATGAAAGTAATAGCTGTAATCATAAAGCTGAGCTATTCTTTCGGTTCACATGGAAAACTTGTACAGAATAAATGGTTATTTCATGAGCTGCTCAGTCTGGAGCAAAAGGCATGTCATGAGTGGGTGTTAGCCTGGAGAAAGCACACACTTTCTCCTTTAGCCACTAAGCAGAGGTTATGCAGTAAGTTAGGTTCCTCCAGAAATACATGTTTTCCTGCTCATATCATCTGAAATCCTCTTTCTCTGTTCAACCCTCTGACTTGCTCTGTTAAACTACACTGTACTTTTCTGCCTTCTGCTTCTCAGCCGGAGAAGACAATCTATCTGATCACACAGGAAAGCCAACATTTCAGTGCACGAAGCTTTCTCCTCAAAGTAGGTTATTCAGAGGTGCAGCAAACTTATCTGTGGCCATCCCCACACCATGCTGTGTCCAGAGCAGTTGCACTGCCTGCAGCTCCCCACCCCTGCACTGGCCCTGGAGGAACACCCTGCCTGCCTCAGCCACCTTGCATTTATTGAGATGCCAGCAATTCTTTTTCTCAGCAGAGTAGCACTGCAATTCATGATTTAAATACAGGGACAAGGAAAAAGGAACAGCAAAAGTTGTACATTAAAATCCAAAATATATCTGAAAAGAGAAATAGGCCCTAGCTCACTTGAGCACAAGGACTTGGCCTGGGATAACTGCTGAGGCAGTGGCTTCGACTGCCTGGGACAACTGGAATATTCACCAGTCGTCTCTTCAGCTGGCACAGTTCACACAACAGCATTTTAAGACAATGCAAACCAACAGTTCACTTTTCTTTAAAGGCTATGAGGGAAATTGCAGTTGACTTCAATTCAGTTCAGGAGCGGGTCAGACAACATGTAGCTAAGAATAATATTATCAGCTACTTGCAAGCAAGACACATCTTCTGCTTATATGAAAAATGCAACTGAGAAACTAAAGCTTTGAAAGAAAGCACCCAGTCCTTTCAGTTTTGTTACAAGCGGTGACATCCCTTGGGCACAGATGGAAGTTTGCAGCTAGAGCTGGCCACAAACTCCTTGCAAATGCTGTTTTACACATCTCTGTTGCACAGTCTTTCCTGTGCTCTAAAAGTTCAGTAAAATCCTCTTAGCTGACGAACTACATCACTATGAGACCTATCACTTCTTTCCCAATGGAAAGGAAGGAAAAACAAAGCAAAATATTTTGCATCTACAAGACAGAAAATTGTCACAAACTGGCAATTTTTTCCAGGTCACATCTCTTTTTCCAAATCAACTGACCTGTAATGCCACTTTTGTGTATGCAGTTATGTATAAACAACAAGGCATTTTCAACCTACATAAAAGCTTTCTGTAAAGAAACAGTGTTTGCTAACAGTCTGAATACAATTACTTTCTGGACTGAAATCCAGTCCATATTAATGAAAAGTGTACCTAAAGCAGGAAGCACACAAATTCTATCCATGTATAGAAATATGCTATATGTTTCTATAATATTTAGTAAAAGCCACAAACATTTAGGGCATTTCATCTGAATTATGCTACTTAGATCCCTGATTTATCCTCACATCCTAGGAATGCCAGTATCTCTGACTTATTAATGTCTTAACCTGATGTCCCACCTAGCTTGTCTACTGCGAGATCAGATCCCTGTATGTAACTTGTCAACTGCTACATGTCTACAGGTACCAAAGGGTTAAGTCTCATGGAGTAGAAAATACTTTCCAAATCAGAAAGCCTTTATAGTGTGCTGTTCATGTTGCAGGGACTCTTGAAATTGCTTCCAGGCAGTGCTATTTTTATAATGCCATCACAGAAGCAAATCCTATCCTACCCATTCATGATTTCAGCATTAGATGAGAAGTGCACGTGTCATAAATCAATCACTGCCCAAACTGCTGAACAAAAACTCAGATACAGGTTCAGATACAGCATTAAGGAGGTTGGGAAGGGAATAATGAAAGCCCTCTCCGGTCCTCACCTTGAAGCTCCGCTCTTGCTGTCTGTGGGAACCGCACATCTTAATTTCTGGAGGTTTTTGGTTTTCATTTCTTTCTCAGTGAGCTAATCAGAACGTGAGGAGCCAGTGGCACAAACTGAACAAAGCCAGCAAGTACCAGCTGCTACAGGTGCTCATAAGCAAAAGTGGAGAGTAGCAAGAAAGGACCAGGCAGGCAAGCAGACACTGCACGTGTTTTTGTTGTTCTTGCTACGGTTCCCTCATTACTGTTTCACTTGGTCTGACACGACTGGGTTTCCCTGCTGCTTCCACAAAGCAATATTCCAAATCTGCACGGAAGCCCCGAAGTTTCCCCTCCACCAGTGACTTAGGAATAACCTGGAACTGCCGCTGAGACCCAGCGGAAGGGGAGCCATACCTACGACATTCGTTTCCTTCCATACACCTTCCAGTCCGTAACGCACAGACGGGTCTTTGTCCCACACGCCGAGACGATGCTCCGTGGGCTGAGGGAAAGGTGTCCTTGTACTCATCTGGGGAGTACACTCGGAAACACGAGCCAGGGCAAAGCGCCAGGCATCGGGAAAACCCGGGCTCAACACCCACGTGGGTTTGCCATTTCAAAGGCACTTCATTTACAGTTTAACTCTGAGCTACACTGCTGATACATAACATATAAGCAGGGAACTAAAGTAGCGCACAAGTGCACTTTCAAGCTTTTTTTTTTACTTCTTCTGGCTATTAAGTCAATTGTCAGCAAGTTTCACAAGTGTGAGTAAGCACTACAAGGCTACAGCAGTTCTCACACCCCTGTCAAGGGGAAGGGGGAAAGCACTGCTTCTTTGGGATTGGGCTCAGTGTTCACCATTGTATTCCCCCCCGTGTCTCCTCCTCTCTAATTTTGCTGTATGAAGTTTTCTCACCCTACAGGGATGGAGTATTTCTTAAATTTTTCTCACCCCAAAAGTATACTTTAAATTTCGCCTTTATTAAATTTCACCTTGCCAGGGATGTTCAGAGAAATAGGTTCTTTATGGTTCAAAGTCAGCGTGAAATATGGAAATATACAGGTAAACTTAGGCGTAATAATACAAGTAAAGTTGTTAACTTAAACTAAAAAAGAGATTGTACCTCAGACAGGTTGGCTTATAAATTTATTAAATGAGGAAACATTATTTGGCCACGGTGAGCTTTCATGTTCACATTAAAAAGAGCAGAACATGGTTTCGCAACATTACAGAACTTCAGTTTTGAGCTGTTGGTTTGGCTTTTGTCTGCTTGGGGTTTTTTTTTAGGGGGGTTGTTTATTTATTTCTTTATTAAAACAAGAACTACAACAGCAGCATTTCAGATGGTCTGGGGGAGGTTGTTTTTTTTGGTTGGAGGTTTTTTAGGCTGTACCTCTCCTTACAAGTTCGCTCATACTTTTTCATCAGTGTAATTCTCACAATAGTTTTAGATCCTTCACCACTTTTTATTACTTATTTTCACATCTAATGCTTTTAATAAGCCACAAATGAAGCTGCATTCCAGATGCTCCAGTCATTGCATAAGCTTGCGTGGAGCCATGCAGCCCTTTCCCAATACTCAGAGGTACTCTGGGAAGTTTTCAAAGCATAGGAGTTCACTGTTTAACTACAGCTGAATTTGAATGGGGATACCTCCTTACACAGCTGTGGAAATCTTAGTCATAAAACCCAGTGGAATTCAGAAGTGCTTTAGAAAGAAGTCATCTATTTAAAAAAAAAAAAAAAAACCATAATTTTTTTAATAAAGTTTCCCGAAACCAAAAAATCATATTTTGTAGGACTGTTTGGTAAAACATTATGTTAGAGAAGGCAGATGCTTATAGCCTAACAAATATGAAAGAAAGGTTAAGTGGATAACTTTTTTTTTCTTTTAAAGAGATAACAAAATTATTCTTCTCCTTTCCCATTTATTACTAGGCCTTACACTCAGATTTCTTCCTTTTCACAAGCCTCTTCCCCTTTTTCCTCTGCTCATAAACTTAACAGAGAGTCCAAACTACCTGATGAGAATCACAGCTAAGAAAAAAAGCCCCACACATCTGTGCAGCCTGGAAAAAAACCATCAATCCCACAGCGACTTACTGCAGTGCTTTAAGGGCCTGTTAGAACTCCCATGGTGGCGATAGGGAGAACAAAAGAACATGAAATCAAACTTTGTGAGCATAAAAGTCAGAATTTTCTGCTCTGCTTTATGGAAATACAGAACAAAATCACGCAATTCTAACCCCACACATTTTCTAGCAGCAGAAGTTGTAAGCACTACGTTACCATGAGCGATGTCATAAACAAGACTCTTTCATTCTGACCAGCTTTGAATTATGTTTTTTGCAGAAGCCATAAGGGCCATACACCAAAACGAGGACTCACTAAAGCAGCCGGGCTCAAGTGTGGTTGCCACTATTCTTAAATCACTCCAGCAAGACAGAATTCGAGATATTAAGAAAACAGGCTTCAAAGGCTAATGCAGACAATTTGTGAGAGCTTTACTGCTTTCAGAATTAATAAAGCACTACCATTCTTAGACACTGCCTATATAAAATGTCCAGTTGTATCTTTATAACTTACAATACTCTAAAAAAACCAGATGGGTCATTTTGTTTCAGAATAATCCACCCGTAAAATTATTTATGTTGGGTAAATGCAGTTCAGCAACACCACATGGGCCTGCATGTAGAAGCTCAAAGAGGTGGTTTAGATGACCCTTTCAAAAACTAGTCAGTGCTGGCATATCCAAAAAAACTGTTACTAGTGACTGATTTTATAGTTTTTACCCCGATACTGCAGTGTTCTTTCTAAATTCTGACTGATTGACCAGCCCCAGAGGTACAGTGCCTGTTTTCAAAATCTCCAACAGAAAAACAAATTAAAAACGAACCCCCCAAAGATTTATCAAGCCCTCAGGGATGCAAAGAGAAGGCCAGTCTAACCAAGTCCTTGTTGGACATGTCCATGCTGTAAAACCACTGTGTTAAACAGCACTAACTGACATCTCCAAGGAGTTTTAACGCAAGGTAAGGAGGCAAACTCATGTTTTCTCTCTATGGCTATTATCTGTTATGCCGTATAATCCCACAGTACCAGAGCAGCTGGATTAGTATCTCTGGGTCAGAGCTGACTACCACGGGGAAGATGGGGGGAAATATTTGGAGATATCTTTGGGATTAAATAAATCACAGTGGAATTTTTTATTACCACAAGAAAGCTTATTCTTTTATGACTCCGTCAGAACAAAACCTTGAAAATTAAAGTCTCAGTACTATTATGATCACTACCTTTCCACAAACAGCCCCATACATCCACTCACACAGAGAAGGAAGAAAGCCAATTCCACAGTTTAAGTTTCCATTCTTCCCTGTTCCTTTCTCACATTTAAACTCTTAAAGCTTTAGTCCTGTATAGTCACTGTATAAAAAAATACCCAAAACCAGAGCCGACATTTCCCTTGGACTTTCACTGCTGCCCTACAAAAACAAGCCTCAAAGTTCAACAGGAGATCTCAAGAACTGCTCATTTCTAACCTTCTGTTAGTTCAAAACAAAGACATATGAGACCAGAACTAAAATTTTCAGTTATAACATCTTGACCTGTTGGTGGCAACACCACCAACACTCCTCTAGATTTCTGGTATCCTCTGGAGGACTTCGTAATTTTTTACCACGTGCCAAAAGCATAGGTATAAATCCCACAAAAACTGTAGAATCTTGCAGAAAAACACTTAATGGTTATTTCAAAAAAAGATAAAATGAGAGGTTCTAGAAATTTCATCTAACACTCCAGTTAATAACTATCAATCTACTTCTTCTTTCTGGAATATCTAAGCAGCTATGGTTCGAAAGGGCAGATTCCAATTCTGCTCCAAATAAACTCCGTGAAGGTCACAAAACTTTGGTTAACGTTCAGGTGTTGGGTTTTGATTTCTTGGGGGGGTTGTTTGTTTTTTTCATTTTGTTTTTAAGGCAAACAAAGAAGCTAGTTTAGTTCCTTCTCAGTAACGCGAGAGATCAACACCTCTGCTTGGCAGTTACTTCATTTTGTTCTTTTCTTTAACACTTTCGTACATTTAGAAATCCAGGTCAGAGACAGCATATTCAAGGATTAACCCCTCAAGCTTTTTGTGAAAGCAACAATTCACCTACCGTGAAGCTCCAGCTCCTGCAGAAAGTTCCTCCTAACTGCTCGGGGAAGAGTTCCTGCAGAGCCTGACCCACCTTTTCAACTCTACTTAGTCCCACCTGGTTTGGGAACTAACCTGTTAACAACCTGGATGATTCACAGCAGCCGTTAAGATTTGGTTTTGCTGACGAGTGAGCACCCATTTCTATCACAGAAGTGTAATCAGCTCCAGATGTAACGACAGCTCTTTTAATTAACATTGTGCTGTAATGGGGTGCTGTATCTTTGCAAAGCTTTCTTTTCTTAGCATTGTTAGTTATTTTTAAGAAGACAAGCCATTCAAGCGTAGGTTTGCTAAGAAATTACCCTATTAGGAAAAAAACTCTCAAGTAACCTCTAGTGTTAAAAAAAAAAAGGAAAAATTTTAAAAGAGGGGATTTAGCACAGAAAGCCTCATTTAATAGTGGAACACATGAAACTCAGTGCTGGCTGTGATAATGAAATGCAGCTTTTTAGTTTTAATATAATGTTCAGATCTTTATTTTTAAGCACCTCTGAGAGCCATTTTTGTTTAACAATGCTCCAGATCAGTGACTCTTCTCTTTCATCCACCGTCTGGAAGTGAAAGGCAGATGGACGGAGTAGGTGCCATAAATACAGAAAGGCATCAGTGCCCCTGGATTCAGCTCAGGGAAGTTATAGAGCAGCAGTCTGTTAAATGTGTTAAAAGTATTTAATTTTAACTGGAAAAGGGGAAAAAAAAAAAGCCAAATTAATTTTAACCATGGAAGGTGGGTAACCCTTTACAGAAATTCAGTTCTAGCCATTCCAAAAATTGGCCGTATCAAGCATTAGTAACTCAGCCTCTGTAAAAGCATTTCTATTGCACACTCTGATGGAGTCTTAAATATTTTAAGAATGAAATAAGAATCACACAATATTTCTGCTAATTACTGCATACAATTTCTCCTTCAGAATAAAAACTCCCTCAGATCCAGTCCTTTGTCAGAATTGTTCTTTCTTGCCAGGCTGATCAAATCTGCTGATAAAAACAAAATTTACAGTTACATTACATTTTAAAAATTACATCTTTTGTTTTCAAACAGCTGAGGTTCCCCTTCTGCAATGAGTGTTGCATTGATGCCTGACTGCCCACACAGAGCCAGGCAGGTTCCAGCAGGGAGAAGGTGGCACAGCAGCACTCACACTGTGCTCAAAACCAGAGCAAAACTAACATTAACATCTCTCATATTATAAGCTCTTTCAGAGCGGGGCAGGGGGGGAGGAAGCACATTCAAACAACAGGATTTTGTTTCTGTCTAAATGTCTTTAAGATCTCCCCTTAGGCATCATACAGGAAGCTTAAGATAAATACCTTTAGCAACTGGGATTTCACCATCCTATGATTCTAAATCTCAGCTAATTACCTTGTTTATTTTCCTGTCAAAGTATGGAAGCTATGACAAACTACAAAAATTAGAAAAACACAAGTGAAATTATAAATTTTCGTAAGTTATGAAATACAGAAATACTCATTTTTACTTTTTACAAGAGATCGTGTTCTTTGTTAGAGTCACTTACAAGGTGTTGTAGGTTGAGAAACATTTTGTTATTATTGGTAACACTGTATGAAAACTAACTCTCAGTCATACATCTACTGTACTCCTGGTAGTCTTCTGTACCTTTAGAAATCTGATGTCCTGGCTGCAAACAAACCACTCTCTTCCCGCCGTGTAACACAGAGGTTTTGCCATCACATAGTTCTGCGTATCAGCGTGGCCAGACTTCTTCTCCAAAATAAAACCTGTGCAAACTGGTAAATTAAATCAGGCAGCAAGCGTGGAGTGCCAGACAAAGGTCACACTGCACAGAGCCAGGGGACAGCCAGGAGATGCCCGCTCGGTTTGCTCCTGCTCAGAGCCCGACCTTGCCCAACAGAAACCACAGCAGGGCAAAGGAAGTTAACTGCCACACCAAGAACCCAGCAAGAGGCACAGATTTAGTCAGCTAACTTAATTTACGCTAAATAGAATAGTGTTCTTAGAGCCGAAGCGCAGGGAAAAAAGCACTGTTCTGCAACTGAAGTGAATGGAAAAACGTTAGGAAAGCCAGGATTGGACAAGACTAGTGAGTCACTACAGAGCTATCCAAAGGGATGCAGAGGTCGTCCACTCGCTAGAACGTGGGCTGAAACAGCCACTGATTTATATTCCAAGAATCCCAATAAGAGGCACTCTCAGGGGAGCACGAGACAAGAGGCTTTGCCATGATTGCAACCAGAAAGAGGAGTACAGAAATCCCGGCAAACAGTGGTGGCTGCAGTAGTTAAGTCAGTGCTGCACTCGGGGAGCTCTGAGAATTCAGGACTTTCCAATGGCATAACTGCCAGGAGAGTTTGGGAGCACTAAATGTGTTTATTGATCAGCCTGCTCATATGTATTCTTCTCAAAGAAAAGATGGAGGTTCAGTGTTTGGGACTCGAATTTTACGGCTGAGTGTTTGAAGACAGCTTTGGACATCCCTCTCCGAGTTACAGGACAGTGGCTATTCTTTGTTAGGGAGGAACGTAGGTAAGGTTACATTTAATACTGCACACAGAATTTACCTTCCCCCCTCAATCCACAGAAGTGGTGAATTCCAATTACTGTTTCCAGACTAGTGAAAAAGAGAGACATGCAGCCCTCCCTGACGAAATGAAAAATGTAGAAGACAAGATTTGATGATATAATAAACCAGCCTTTCTGCTTCGGGTTACCGATCAGCCTTAACTAGGTTAAATGCAAGAATTTAGAATTCTATTTTATATATTATTAATTTTTAATCAATTTTTTAAGTCTGCCTCTAAGGCTCTACATTATTTAACTTAATTACAAAATATATTAAATGCAATTAAACTAAACCACAAAACCTTAGCTACTTATTGTGCCTGCCAGAGGAATGTTTTCTTTACCAGTATCCCTAGAAGTTGCCCGGTTCAAACTGTTTCTGAGTAAGTCCTGCAGAATCCCTCATCTTTTAGCCCTTGCAAGATGACTTTGTGTGCAGCCCAGACACTTTAATAATAGGGAAATATAGCTCTGGCAGCTTCACTATTTATATGTGTAGCACATGGAACTGCATATTAAAATAAACTGGGTAGAACTCTGGGTAGAACTAGTAGAAATTACCCTATGTGACATTATAAAACATTGGCCCCATATAAAATTAAATGTATAAAAAATACAGGTTTATATGAGGAATTGAGAAAGGCAGTGGAAATACAAGACCTCAAACACCTTTGGTTTCTGAGCAATCTAAGGCTGAAGCAAAAACCCTACAGTGTTTGATCTGTACAGAAGTACAGATCAAAAGTGATTAGTCTGTAGAAGTCACCTCCTGTCAGCTGATGTTGTCACACTCCTGTCTGCCCCAAATTCATCATGGACATGATTTTCACGCTGAAAACTCAATTTTGCGCAATACATGGGTTATTTACCTGTTTTAGCATCCTTAAGTAGAATGAGTAAGAACCATTTTTCACTTTCACTTACTCGATTGAAATCTTCTGCTCTCAGTAGCATTTTTTCTGCTGTTGCTAAAGGGGGGGCTGGGCCAGAGCAGCCATGCTAAAGGTCACCCAGATTTGCTTGAGAAGCTTCTTGGTGCCTGCTTTGCTTCGCACACTGCTCCCTCTGTCTGCTTCAGCTGCCTGTCTTATCACTGATCCTTCTTTGATGAAGGTTCCTATTCAGATACAAGAAAAATAAAATGAAATCAAAGCTATGACCAGGGTCTGTAACCAATCGGGACTAAAATCTCATGTTTAACCATGAAAATAAAGGTGGTGTTTTGCAGCCACAACCATCTTTCCTTTGCACGATAACACGTCACCACCCAGTAACATTTTCATGGTGTATGTGTTTTAAACGGGGAAAGCAATCACAAAACTGTATAAAATCACTGTGCCAGATGTTGATGTAGTTGAAGAGGAATCCCA
The DNA here is from genome assembly GCA_035584735.1 of Pseudotriccus pelzelni. Lineage (NCBI taxonomy): Eukaryota > Metazoa > Chordata > Aves > Passeriformes > Tyrannidae > Pseudotriccus > Pseudotriccus pelzelni. The sequence continues at coordinate 31,508,752 of JAWMRA010000164.1, read as the reverse complement.
GAGATATTAGACTTGAAGCCACAGCTCATCTAGGAAGCCAACCTGGAAAACATGACTAGTGCTGTGGGTAATGCTGGAGTTCAAACGTCTGTATTTTCTTCCAGAGAAGAAAAAACCCACACCCTGGAATATTTCAGAGGCACATATATCAATGCATGCTCTGAAAACGCTGTGAGCTTTTACATGATATTTTCTGTCTGCCTTTTAAAGTCTGCCTCACTCTGAGTGTAGACATGACCCTTCATTTTTGTCTAGAAAAGATGACTAATAGGATTTTAGTTAGAAATGTGCAGTTTTGAAAATATTAGCCTGTGTTTTGCATCAACTGTCCACACCAAGATGGGAAATATTAATCATTGTAGCAGTCTGCCACACAGAGATTAATTTAACAGATGTAAGATTGAAGTAAAACTCTGAGCTCATGATGAAACATTTGGAGTAAATCCAGTAAAAGGAAAATGAAGCACAGAACTTATTAAAGGAGGCAAGGTGAGAAAGAAGTGTCCTAAACATCCTTCTTATTCTTGCCTTCTTAGGAGGACACCATGCTGGGGAAGGGGAATAATTGTCTGCTCCCTGACTTAAAAATGGGGAAGGAGAGAGTCATCAGCCCTTACCTTTGGAAAGCTCAGTCATTACTTGCACACAAGAAGAAAGGGGAGCAGCTCAATGCCTAAAAAAGGGACATTCTTCTGTCTGACTTCCAGTGGTGCTTAGATTTATGATCTGAGACACAAGTAGTTCACTTGCATGAAAGTAAAAAGGATATTATTTTCTAACCTGATGCAAAAACCCACAGAAACAGCTAGAAAGTTCTTAAACTTCTATAGGATTTGGATCAGTGTCACTGAACTAGAGGAAGATAAAATAAATTGTGCACTCTACATTTTTTTTTCCCTGGATAAAACACAGAAAACTCACACAAATGAGAGCTCTGTAAATCAGGACAAAGACCCTTAAAAAAAAAGAACCCCTTTCGGTGACCAAAGTATTACCTCATCTCTCAAAGCAGCATTAAACTACCACTTCCATAATGTCAGTTGGTCTTGCTACCACCAAGCAGGAAAATCTGAGTAGATGGAGTATTTAATTTGCAGTCTTACTACACAGCTAGAAATACACTAACAGGTTGTAATTCTTCAAGAATAATATGCTATAATATATGCTGTGGCTACTTTTTGGCCTCTACATATTTCTCCATTTTTTGACCAACTTACTACAGCTTTAACATGTTTTAGATCGCTGCTGTCAGAATACACTTGAACAACTGATGACCTGATTTTATCTTCTGGAAGGCCTTAGAAGTACCAGGCAAAGGTTGTGCCATGACAGCATTACGGTGAAAACAGGAGATGGTGAGAGAGTGTGCAGGTGACAGGTGGGACTGCAAATCACAGGCAGAACTACAAAGTAATAAGCAGACAGGATGATTAAGCAATATAAAGTCAGAATTTATCTCCTGGCTAAATATTGCTGGGTATTTGAAGGTACCTCTGGGTTGACAGGAGCTATAAAGATGGCCAGCAGGTAGAGTTTTGGCTCTGGGGTAGGGGTTGAGGGTTTTTTGATATTTTTAATATCCATTATCATGGTTTTTCAGGGTAATATGAGGAAAGAGTCAGCGATAACAGTGAAATACATTTCTTGCTAAAATCACTTTCATATTTCTATTACCAGTCTAACTTAGGAGAATAACAGGAAGTTTCCCGTCTGCTTCTATGTTCCCTTAAGATTTAATCTATTTGTGCTCTGTGGTCTAGATATGTTTTCATACTTTCATATTTTCTCTTAGTTTTTCCCAGTAATTTATTCTAACACAAACATTAGTTCAGCATTCTTTTCAATTACAGCAGTGTTCCAATTCTCACACTGTTGGTATTCTCTCTTACCAGAGGTATTTTTTTTTCAGCACTACTAAGCTAAGATTATTGCTTTGCTTTTCTTCACCTTCTTCCTCCTCTGAGGACCTAATGCAACTTTAATTTATGGACATACTTTCACTCCAGGGATTAATGAATACAACAGCAGTTTAAGGGAAGACAGATAATGTGGGGGAGAGGGCGAGAGAGGAAAAATACTGACAGTACGTTAAATAGTATTTTAAATATCTTCTTCACACCCTGCCCTAAACTACAGCCACTTCACCTACCAAATAGATGACATCCAGGAGGAACGACGAGCTGAAGGTGTGTGTTGGGATTTTCTCATCTTTATGCCATTTTCCTCTCAATAACACTTTCAGGGTAAGGGCAAAACACTAAATAATGTTTCAAAGTTTTACCCATGAAGTTGTCAGACGCTTGGAGATGAACACAGGTGGTACTTAAGTTTTGGGAGCAATTACAGCAGCTCCCAGGTGGTTTCTGTTTTGTTCAAGTACTGTTGTAATTGAGCTTCCCTGCTGCAAAAGGCCCGTGAGCAATAGACTAAAGCAACTAAAAATAATTGTCCCTGTTGGGGAGACTCTTCTGGATAGCGTGGTTAGTATCTTCTAAGTTACTGCACACACATAATACTCGTACCAAGATTTCAGAAATTCAGGAAACAGATTATATCCAGACCTCCCTATCTCAGAAGTAAGGCTTGGATCTAGAAAGCATCATTCACTGCTACTTCAAGTGGGAGCTGGGTCAAGGAATACATCTTTTTGTTTTGACAGAACTAGAAGCAAAGAAGACGTTTTCCAAGCATTTCGTTTTCTGTCCCTTGACAAGCCTTGGTATTTTCAGATTTTTAGACTGTCATGTTTGGAATTACATTCTCTCTAATGTGTTGTCAGTGCTGAAAGCCTTCCCCACTAGAAGCAGAATCAGAGTAAGGACTTCCAAAGTCCAAATCTTTCCCAAAATTCAAAACTGATGAACAGAATAAAGAAAGCCTTTTTTAAAAATGTATATATATATAGTGATAGATCTAAAGCAATTAATTCCATTCAAGAAGGAAGATCTTAGGTTTATAATATGCAGTCCTATAAAAAACCAAGTTGTTTCATAAGGCTAAAAAAAAAAGTGTTAGGGAAAATTAGAAAACAAACCATTTTTCTGCAAAGTGCTAGAAGCTGAACAGCATTATTGGAGGTGTAATACCCATCTGGGAAACAATTAGAGACATTTGTCTCTAGGCAAAACAAGATATCAAAGGAAGGACTGTGATAAAAATCTGAAAAATAAAAAAGAACGATACTTAAGTATAGGGAGATGGGAATTAGTTGTCCGTCTTTAATACAGAAGGCAAATTCTTGAGGGCAAAAGAGATATCTTTACTCCAAAAGACTGTCACACCGTGGAAGTCATTGCCTCAGGATGCCAGAGATGAAAACTTACATGATCTCAAAATGCAATTTTATGAGCTGTAGTAGGAAGTATCAATTTTATAGCAGCAATAGTAGAAAAACTCATCAATCTATTGATCTATTAAACAATGAGATATTACCTTCAATCACGTTAATTTTTGAGTATTTAAATTATATATATGACCCAAGGTACTGGTGCTGCGTTCTCCTCAACGATCAGAGATGAACAGGAACCTCTAGAAGGCAATTCAAGTCACTGATAGGTTTTACTTAGGTCAACTAAAATTACTCCAAAACAGGTCGTGTACTCCCCTCAAAACTGAGGGTCTCCACCAAGAAACAGCATCCCTGACCCCAACCTCTGATTCTCCTGCTGCGTGGGAAGGCACCAGGTTTCACATCGCTGTGGCCACCAAGAGTAAAGGCAGCCAGCGCTGGCTTCCATTACACAGAGTAACATTTCCCTGGCAAGGTCATGCCAAAAGCTCTTTCGGGCCATAGGTCGCAACAAGCCGAGAGTCCTCTACAATCCTCCCAAAGGTGAAACACAGAATCTGACTCAGAAATCAGTCTCAGTCACTCACCTCAAAGCTAAACTTCATCTAAGCTCCTTTTTCCCAAACACGCACACACGATTATCACGATTTATCAAAACACTTTTAAAGCAGGTATTTTATTTTTTTTTAAAAAAGTATATTTTTAATCAGAAAGCTGGTTTTATCTATAATTCCATTGCAGGGAATGTCTCACGAGTAGATTGTCACCATCTTGGCCTACTGAGGCAGTTGCTCAGCCTGTGGTGCAGAGGGGGACACAGAGATGTGCCCTGCCAGGGTTGTTAGTGCAGACCAACACTGACATCTGGTGCCAGCGGAGCCACTTTACAGCGGGACAAACGTCCCACTTCACAACTTGAGCGAGAGTTGCTGCTTTGACACTGAGCTAAATCAGCACCTCCCATCCAGCATCAAACCACACCAAGAATCTGACTACAGGGAAAAGAAAGGAAACAGTAAAAATGCCGAGGATATACTTGTAGCCACAAGAAGAAAGTGAAAATACATTCACAGTACTTTTTTCTGAAATGCATTTTTTCCAAAACGGTGCTATTGGCTGTCTTATCTCAAAATAATTTTACCTGCTACTAAAATAGGAAGATCCCCATTTTTGAAAGAACAGCATTAGCATTACCTTTGCCAGGCTGAGCAGAGCTTGCACACCAGAGAAAGCACAACAGCTGTTTGCATTCTGAATGCAAGGGCTTAGATTGTGGTTGGCATGAGCTTACCTTGCCTGAACTACCACAACACTCCGTGTACCATTTTGTGGGCTGGGGAATCATTCTGTGCCAGGACTTTTGGGCTACTTTCCCAGAGCAAACTGTCCCGGGGCGACGGGACATTCAGCCCAGTCCGTACCAGTAAGTCACAGCTGGGGTTTGGGGGTCAAGCTTCACGTGCACAGGTAACGTCCAGTATCTTGCAGGCTGCAGCCTCTCACTGGCAAGGGTATCAAAGCCAGGCTGACACACCAGACAGAATGATCCCCACGGAAATCCAATTACTTTTTCCAAGGCTGTGAAGAACCAATTCCAACAGAGTACGCTGAATGCCTTAACTACTAAGGAACTAAACGTTTACACTGCACTTGGTTCTGCTACCAGCTGCTCGCTTGAATATGTCCGTGCAAGATGCACAGACCCGCCCCAGTTACAAGCCAGCCTCACTATTCTCTCATGCAAGTAGCCAACAGAGAACTATTTCCAGTGTGTTCTGCGCAGCAAAACGCTTTGCAACATGTTCTCATCCCCATAAAGCTCTCTGCAGCCAGAAAAGTGTTGTAATAACGTTACTTGCAAGAACAGACTTGGAAAAAAATGGCTTTTTATTATTGTATGATTGTGCCAGTGCAGACAGTATCCTGACTTACCAGATGTTTCTTGTTTCTTTCTTTTTTTTTTAAACTGCACTGTGGTGTTTCTAGAATTGAAGGTTTCAAACAAAGAGGTTTCTGTTACCTTAAGAAATCCAATCTAACACTGCCTCAAAAATCTGTGATTATATGAGTAAAGCTTGATTGGGATAAACACACCAAGCCTCCATCCAGGGCAAACACTTTGGATGACTCTTGTAATCCCACCTCCTTGAAAAACATGGAAACAGTAATAAGCTCTGCAAGTTCCATGAATGGAAAAGCATTCATTTTGTGAAGGTTTGAAGTTTTGGGAGGGAGAGTTGTGCCTGTGGCTTTTGTTGGGGTTTTGGTTTTTTTTTTTTAAATTTATTTTTTTATTTTATAATTGAGACAGTGAAAAATACTGAAATTCCAGAACCATGGAGGGGACTATGTTTTGTAGAGAAAAATGCAGAAAACTATTGGGGATTTTGAATGCATGTGCAGGGAAGGGGGTGCAACAGCATGACAACTAATAAAATGAAGCACCATTTTCTCGGTCAGCGCAAAGTGTTGCAGTTTATTTTTAACTTCATCTTAACTAAGAAGGCAAGACCTTTTTTAAGTACCACAGCTACTGCAGCACATGCATGACTGAGGTTTATGATTTTCCTGCTTGCAAGAGGTGCCAGGACATTTTAGTTCTCTAACCCCTAACAAGAAACAACTTCTGTTATAAGGAAATACGAGCAAATATAGAAGGTACAAAATTTATAGCTCCTTATTTTACTGCCTGCTTTTGCAATTCAGTGTGTGGCCACTACAAGAATGGCACTTGAATTATGGATGGTCTCTAGACCCTACATTAGGAGCGTGCATTACTTTTGAAAAAATAACTGCAAATCAAGGAATGTGGAAAACAAAGTTAAACTCTCTTTCTCTAGGTAAGAGATAGGACAGAGGGAATTTCGCTGGGGAAGGGGAATTTAATTCAAGCACAGTAGCAGACAGCTGGGCAAGAAGGTATGGCTAATGAAGAAGTCCCCCCAGCTACTGTAAAAGCTAACCATGCAGTTTATAATTTAAAATAATGTTACACTGCAGTGAAGACTCTGCCCTGTTTGGCTTATTTTCTGTCCCACTTTTGGATTTTCATCATGAAACTAACTTCTTGTTAAACCAGGATGGATTATTTGTTTTATTTACTGACCCTCAGTGCAAACAGGCAGACAGCTAGTCAGGGCTGCTTTACTACAATTTTACTACAGAATCGTTGCAGTTGAATGCCCAACTGCTCTCATCTCAGTAACCATAACACACACTCAACTACCAGAATAAATACTTATTCCCTCAACTTACATCTCCTTAAATCTGCCGCGATACAAGAGCCTGCTTTCTTACCAAGCAGCATTTTGAGAAAAATGTTTGCTTCTGTGTGACCTTTTCTAACCAGTGTAGGTTGGAACATCAAGGGCTCTTCTCAGTGCCAGAGTGAGGGGTTTGCCCTTCCAAAGAGTCAACCAGAACTCTGCACAGGCACCAGGAAAGCAAGACAGGTGTTGCTGCTTACTCTGCAGTCTCTACAGTGGGACAGCTGACCCCTGAAAAAGAAGTTATCAAACAAGATACACAAGTAGTATAAAACAAAAAAATACAGGAACCATAACAAGCGTGCTGAGACCAACTTCAGCCTACTGTGCTTATTTTTCAAGCAGTTTTACCAGTTGCAGTTAAACCCAGCCTCAATATAAGCAATGACACTGTTAGTTTTCCACTGCTTTCGTTGGGATATGATTTTAACCTGAGATCTAACACTTGGGTAATCAGCTGTTCCACGCACTGAAATGCACGTGAAACCGTTCCACATATTGCGTGTTTGAACACACATATTAGCTTCTCAACATTCTGGGTGGGGTTTAGGGCAAGACAGCTCCAGCTGTAGATACAGAACGTTAGCCAGCTCCCGGACTCCAAGGAGTGCTCAGAGTGTGCTTTTAAGCCAACCTTGTAGGAGTTTGCAGAAGCCTCTAACTGGCGTATGACCTTACCTGGAGTCTGTGCTCTGGGTACCCAGAGGTCTTGGCCAAGTGTGGAGACCTGAAACACCCTATGATACCACGGGGATCATAAAGAACAGCCAAACACTGCCTCTGGAGGCTGACTGTATGCAGACAAATTGTTCTTGCACTTCTACTACCTGTATCAGCTGTACCTTGCTCAGCGTTTTTTAGAAGTTCCAAAAATTTGGTTTTAGAGCTCTGCGTCTCCTTGCTCAGCCATCAAATAACAGCGACTATATTTGGCTACTTACTCAAAACAAATCCTAAAACTGCAGACATGTGCCTCTGAAACCTTCTCTCAACAGACCCACGCACTTCCTGATGCACGTGTGTTCAAGGGTAATTTGTTACAAGTGCCCGTAAATCTACCAGATTGCCAGGCAAAACCACGAGTGTGCTGCCATTGCAAGTTTCTCACCCCGAAGTCGAAGGCACAGCATGCTCAACAATGTAAACTTTTTAATTTTTTTAACAGCACCTTAAGGTAGGGGAGGAACATTTTTATTTTTTTTTCTAATTAGGTTCAAATTTAAAAAAAAAAAAAAAAATCCTTACATCTTCTTCAAGTAGTTTGGGAAGAGTAATAGTGTGAAGACTCTTTAATTTCCATGAAAATGGGTGGGCTGATGGTGGCCTTGCACATATCACCACATCCTTGATTAGCAAGGGAGAAATCATCTGCTGCACAGGAGGTGTGGTCAGTAGAGAGCTGCACAATGGAGATGAAAGTCTGGAGTGTATCCACGTCTGGAAAGCTTTATTGTATCCATGTGACCACAGTGACAAGCACAGAATAGGTTTGACTTCCTAGATGGACAGAGAAAGTACTTCTTTCCTTCCCGCCTTACGGCTGCCCTTTCTGAAAACAAACAGATTTCTAACATACTTCAAGAAACAAGACACGTCAGACTGGATTTTCTGCCACCACAATTCATGCATTCCTCTTGCTTTACTCCCTGACAGTTGACACAGAAGCCTGAAAAAAAGTACCCGAATTTCATGTGGTATCTGTTGCAGAACATGAAATTTTAGTAAACAACGGATTTTTCCCCTTATTTGAACCATGTGTGTTCCACTCTGTGATCTACCACAGACAGTATTTTTCTTGTTACATAGATGTGGCATCCACTGATTTTAAGGACTCCTATGTGTGTGTTTTATGAGGGAGCAATATAATACCATGAATTCAAATAAACATCTTTAAAACCAGCTTGAAGGGTAGTTTATAAATTATAGGGAAGCACAAAGCTACCTGGCATTGATGTATACACAGAAGGGTCATTAAGGACAACAGAAATTTGACTTCTGCAAGAGAAGGCAAGACAAGATCAGTTACTGATTCTTTTTGAGCATATTCAACATTTCTAAGTGTTCAGAGAAACAGTTCCACTTCTATTTCTGCATTAATTACCAAGCTGTTGACAATTTTTAAGAGCTTTCAAAAAACTAAAATAAAAATCAAGCATACCTTTTCATACCTGTAAAAATACTGCAATTAATGGACGCCTGGGAGAGTGGGTCAGAACAGAATAGCTGAATAGCTGAACACAGATAAAAGACATTTTGGTTGGCCACGATATAATTTTTTATTAGATACACATTTAAGGTCCTTCATTCAAATCCTGTGAAGAGTTTGAAAGAGTCTTTAGACAAAAAAAATTCATCAACTAGGTATTATGAGATCTATGTGGGTCCTCTGATGTAGGATAAATGAATTAAGTGTGTAGAGATATTTCAGAAATATCACTTAGAAACATACCGTTGTTAAAAATGGTTTTGATTTACAAATACAAAAGGAATGATTTTTGAGTATTGGATTACATTTCTGTGGCCTTCAGATATTAGAAAGTAACAAGAAGAGAAAACCCTGCCTTATTACAATAGCACTTACCATTTACATGTATTTTGAGGGAATTTTTAAGGTATTGTGTCTTTCTGTAAGGGATCTCAAATCCAACATGCAACACAAGCACATGTACGTTTTGTCAGCTTTTGATATCCAGGGACTTTTCGGGTTTTTTTCATACTAGAGAATTTCATCTCCTCTTCAAAGTTTCCATTTAATTAGCTGAGTAGAAAAATCAACAATACATATGTTAGTTTCATAAAATATTATTCATTGGGTTTGGGTGCTGTCATGAAGTTTTAATTTTCTAAAACCTGATATTAACAACTCAACTAAACCAAGCAGATCCACAGGTGCCTGGTACACTAAGATACAACTATTACAGCATTCATCTCATATCAGAAATTATGACTTCACACACTTAACTTACAGTTCAGAAAATGCTCCTTCATATGATTCATACGTCTTCATACTTCTCTTTGGCTGGGCCACAGAGCTAATTCCTATTAATCACTGACTTTCTTGGACTAGACTTCTCAAAAATTAACTACTACATTTCAAAGCTTCACGTCTTCTTCAGAGATTATTTCTTAGGGCAATTAATACTTTAATAATATGAATAATTTGGCTGTCTGAAATTGCCTACTTGTTAGAAGAAGGTAGTAATTTCCAACAGCAGAAACCCAGGCTTTGCCAGTAGGTTTTGTCATGGAAAATTCTGCCATGACAGTGCTGTGTTGTTTCATTGTCAAAAAGGACCGTAAGCATAACCAGATGGAAAGCTGTACTAAAAACCCCTTTTCTTTCTCAGCAAGAATTTGTTGTGGTGGCAGCTCAACACTTGGTTCCTCGGCGATTCTGGTGGTAGATCTGTTTTCGTGAGGGAACGGTCTGGCGATACATTTCTGTAAAATGCCAGCACAAGGCATCGGTGCAACGCCGAGCTCAAGTGCACGTTCATCATAAGCAAGGGCAGGCCAGCTGTGTTAACACCAAGCATGCAACAAAACTACCCAGCAAATCCTCCAACTCAGAATTAAAGTCTTCACACGGCAGAGGGAGACAGCAGAGAAGGTGATACATGAATTAAAACGAGCACGTCTGCAAAGCATAGGCTGCTGCTGGTGTTCTGAAGGTGGGCTTTTAGGACAGACATAAGCCCACGAAAATGCTTTCCACTGGTCCAGAAAGGAACTTTTATAAATGCTTGAATTCGATGGGTAAATCAAGTTCTTGCTGGGTTACAAAGCAGCAATATATATAGTATTCAGCTGCTATGCTATATACTATTTGCTATATATTTGGTCAGTGCAGTTCCAGGGAGTATCAATGAAGTTCAAAGGTTGGTTTCAGGGTATTTTTGTTTGACTGACAAGAGTTTTAGATGGTTCCTGGCCCCAAAGCCAGTTGGACATAATCTCTGGAATATCTACTACTGTTTGTCCAGCTTTATTTTCCTCCTGTAGTTTTATACCCCCTACTAAGGTGGGGGGGGGGGGAATTCAACTTTCCATTCCCTCGCAACAAAGCACTTCCAAATTTTGTGTTGCTGTACTTAAATCTATCCAAATGATTTGTGAAGCTACCCTGAAACAAGGAGAGACTGTGCCTCAGCACTAAGTTACTGTTACTTTCAGTACGGCAAAGCAAGTCTAGTTAGAAAATAAATCCTCCACAGAGCCAAGAGGCTGGATGATAGAATAGAGTAGAATAGAATAGAATAGAAAATAAAATTACTCTACAACAGCCCATTAAAGAGGTTCAAAACCTTGTTTCATTTTACTGTCTTGGAAAGCTGCTGGTATGTATCCAACCGAGCTTTGCTTGTATGTATATGAAGTTGAAAAAGGTTAAACCTACAATGTATGGAACACTTAAAATTATGAAACTTCCTGTAGAAGGTCCATCAGGCTCTAAAAAATCTTTATTACGTGAACACAATTAATTGTATGCTTGAAAAAGAAACTGAATATTAAGAAAAAAAAATAAAGCCAGAGACTATAGTATATAGCTCTGTTCTTTAACAACAAGTAAAAACCCACTAATGTGGATGAAATACAAAATCTGTCATGGACCCAATAATCCTCCCCTTCACCAGAATGCAGGCTATGACTTAAAACACACAGCTCTCAACTCTGACTTGAAAGAGAGTTTTGAAGGTTGGTTCTGAAGGAACAAATAGCTCCATTACTAAATTAACCTGGTTTTCATATGTTTCATCTTTTACAAACCTCTGACAAAGTTTGGATTCATGTCTGTATGGAGAGTTTTGCTGGAACCAGAACTGGGATTACAAAAGCAGAAGCAAGTTTTAGCTGTAATATCACATCTTTTGCCACTGAACACACTGTGGATGGAAAGAGCTGTAATAAATAGCACAGAATGTTCCAAGCACTGGTAGAAATGAAAAATGTTGGGCTTTGGTTTTTTTATCCTGCTTGGACTAAGATTTGTAAGCACAGACAAAAATGTGAGCAAGTCGCAGCTGATTCAGACATAAGTAGCTTTCAGCTCCAAACTGAGCTGCAGTGGGGTTTTGCTGGACACTTTAGTCACCTTTATTCTCTATTCTGAAGCACAGGCAACTTCCCTTCTATAGCTGCTGCAAGGAGAACAGATCACAGCAGGACAGATTGTATACAGAGCTACAATGCAGTTTGATAATTTTCACGTTAAATAATTTCAATCTAAAGGCTGGAGCAAAAAAATATTCAAAAATTTCCTGAAAAAGAGTTTAGAGAACTTCATACCGAGGAAGCAGGGGAGACACTGTCAGTTGTCCCATATCAGCACTTTCAGGCATGCAAGGGGTCAGGTCTTCCATACTTGGAGGCTATTTCCAGCTCTAAGACTCTCACTCCGATTTTCATTACCTGATATCACCATCTGAGATGCCACAGATTTCCCAACTCTCTTCAAAGTGGTTTTAAAAAATAAATTCACCAGCGCTCGTCTCAAAGACCTAGTCAGGTTTGGCAATAAATATTGCCTCATGATGCAAAAATGGTGATTTAAAAAAAAATAAACACATATACATATAAATTACACACATATGTAAATAAAAACTCCATTAATGAGGTAAAACTTGGAATATGTATTGGTGCCTCTGCCTTGCAGTAGTGTTTCTAAAGCAGGAACTGTAACTAGAAGATTAGAGGAGTTATGGAAAAACTGAGTTTTCAGTTGAAAAAAGGTCCACTGGCTTATTTTAGAAATTATTTAACTGGCAGTTGCTGCACTTGGCCGTTTATCTGTTCCACAACATAAACTCTGACAGTCTAACAAACTCCTTCTTTCTTTCACTGCTGGCCAGTTCAAAGTGTGCATTTTCCAGTGACTATGTAATTCAGTTTTGGCCTGATCTCATAGCTGCCACTCCAGTAGACCCATTAAAAATAAAAACCATACAAATCTAGAACTTGAACCCCCAAAGCAGAACCATGTGATTGCAGAAGCAAGCCACACCACCTTATAAATGGGGTCCAGTGAACAGCCTCTCTTTTGCAGAGAAATGCTGTGGAGTCTTAACAACTAGAAGTACACACAGTTTAAGAGCATTTAAACTCCAGAAAAACAACGCTGAGCAGCAGTACAAGAGTATCAGATTCCCCCCCCACACACCATTTCGGATTGCAGCTGAAGCCAGAAAAATATAATAAATTGATGGAACTGTAATACTCAGCAAAAGCACTGTTCTGGTGTCATCGCATGCAATTCTATTGGAGTTACCTGTAACAAAACTTTTTCTCTCCTCTCCTACCCTCTTCTCCTCCCCTCTCCTCTCCTTTTGTCTTCTCTTCTTTTCTCTTCCTTTCTTTTCTTTTCAGAAATTTTGGGGTTTGATGTCTGTGGCAGTTTATGGACTTGGGCGTCTAATACTTCTAATTGTAACTTGTATTTTGGTGTTATTCTATCGGGCTCCGGTTTTACTGTCTCAAAGTGGTTTCTGGTATTCTGGTTCCTGATTTTTTGAGCCTTTTGGGTGTTGATGTATTTAACTGTTTACAGATTCAGATGGGCATAATCATTCCTGTAACCATTGCATTACTTTGTTGCTGTTTGAAGGTAGCTTTCTGTGTGTGTGTCTCTTGCTGTGTGTAAGATGGGTACTCAAGAGAGTACAGGCGTGAAAAAGAGCCCATTAGGGCGCATACTGGCCCATTGGAAGGAATTAGCAAGCCCATCAGGTGGTAATTTGAATAAGAAAACCTTGATTTGTCTTGTAATCAGTGGTGGCCTTTGTATAGGTTAGGCAGAAGGGAGAAGTGGCCTGAGAACGGATCTCTGGACTATGAGATGATGTTACAGTTAATGTTAGTTTTAAGGAGGGAAGGAAAATTTGTATTTTGAGACCCAACCAGATAACAGGAGCATGTGGGAGATGTTTCTGTCTCTTCCTTGGAGATTGGAGGAACATCTCCAAGATGTTACACCTCGGAGAGCATGCAACAAAAGATGGAGTCCTGTTCCCACAGAAGCTCATCAGAAACCTTCCAGTGACTTCCAAGAGGACAAGGATCCCACCTCAAGTCCAGCACAACCTCTAGAGAACACATCTAGGAAGAGGAGAACTGTGATAAGGAATTTTGAACGCTCAATTAGGAAGCTACTGAGAACAAGACTGCCTGAAGCACAGGAAACAACAGACAAGGGGAAGGAACAATAAACAGATGGCACTACATTGGCATATTTAACCTCAGATTAAAATTTCTTTCTCCATTTTTCAGTATCTTTTATAGGAGTGAGAAGGCAGTCCTGCTTTCCCCTCTACCTCTAAATTTCATGCTGTCTCTAGGCAACCAGCACAGAACATAGATTCTACTAAACGAGTAAATTTACCTCTTACAGGCAGCAAAATTATTAAGTGAGAGAGCCTGACCTCCAGGAATACTGGCATACCTAGTCTGATCAGTTGAACAGCACACCACAGGACCACTTTCTTCTGGTTGTGTTGTATCCCACTCGCTGTCAAATGATGCTTTACTGAGTAAGAGCCTTCTTGGGCAGCAGTCACGCACTGGGAGGGGTAACTTAAAACCCAAAGGGTTGGACTCAGAAAGAGGTCTTCCTACTCCGAGTTACTGGAATACTTCTTGAGTATCACACATGCAGCTAGAAAACCCTAAATAACTCGTAGCTTCTTGACACAGTAGCATTTGCAATAGATTTTGAAAGCCTTCAACCTTCACACTTGAAACCTGTTGGTTTCTTAGCTATCTGTACTCTGTGTTTGCTGGTGGAGTTGAAACCAGCCCTTGCCAGAGCAGTGTGTCTGGTGGAGAGGTCAGCTCGATAGCAGCGAATTTTGTCAGTGAGCCACGGAGCGTTCAGTCCATCGGCAGCCGCTGACTTCCCTCACCCGTGTATTCGCTGGACCAGGACTTGTGGTGCTGAAGGGACAACTCTGAGACATGGCTGAGCCAGCAGGGCTAGAAGGCACCAAAATCAGCACCTTTGGCAAGTCCTTGACGAAGGAGACCTGCCACCACCCCAAGTCCTGGCAGGGGTGCAGCCCATCTCCTGCCCCAAAGAGCTGTGCCCCCGGGGGATTTCTCCCTGAGCTGGCCCAGGCGTTGTGGGTGCTGCCACTCCCGCGCACAGCGTGCTGCTGTTCTCTCAGGCTGCGCGGAGCTGCTTGGGCAGCCAGAACCGCACAGCCCTGCCCGTGGTGGCGGCAGCAGCAGCTCTGCGGGCCCAGAGCTCTGGCTCAGCGGGCTCTGGGTCACAAGCCCCGTGGCCTGGGCAGCCGCAGGGGCCCAGCGGACACGCCCCGGCAGGACCCCTTCCCCTCCGTGTCCCCAGCCAGGCCAGCCTGGCCCCCTCAGAAGTGTCCCCACTCTCCTGATGAGGCCTCCAGGGTTTCTGCGGCAGGAACGGCAGATGCCCCAGCCAAGCGCCAGAGCAGCTGGCCAACACATGGCCACAGCACAGGTGGCACTTCCTGGCTGGGACAGCCCTTGTGGCCATCTCCAAGCACCTTCTTCTCAGGGAGCCCCACAGCTCCAGGCGTGCTTTGCCTGTCTGCTCTGCTGGAAGCTTGGAGGCTTCAGCAGAACCGCCAAAGGCACTTAGGGCACTTTCTCTTCTCACTGCACACCTGGGTAAGCGTTGCTGAGAACAAGGGCCCTTTTGCCCCTCTTCCCCAATGCCTTGTGGAAACTGGGCAGCAAAAAACCCTCCTGAGCCTCTGTGGATGACAACAGGAATTTTATATTCCCCTGCTCACAGGACTAAAGGAAAGCACTTGCAGAGCAGGGGCCTTCCTCGTGTGGCCCCAGCAGACACAGATTCCCACATCAGCTCTCCACAGAGCTCTGGCAGCACACACAGAAACTGCCCCGCAGAGCAGGCCGGGTCTTGCAGGCCCTGCAGAGCCAGTCTCGCAGCTGCTGCAGTCTGGAGGATGGAGCTCCGTGGACAGCTTCCATGGCACAGAAGGTCTGACGTGCCAGGCTGGAGACAGCGGGGCTGATGTCATCCTTCATACCTTCAACGGCTGCAACAGCAGGAACAGAGCCAAGGTCAGAGCCTGCGCCTGTGGCCACCTGAGAAACCCCTGCAGCCAGGGCCACCCACCCAGCTCTTGCCATGGCCAGGAGGGAGCAGGGCCCGACAGCATCAGCCACAAGCTGCTACCCACCAACACCCCTCATGGTGCTGCAATCTCTCTCTGCTCTGCCCAAGCCACTCCTCATCCACACAGGAAGCAGAGCCCTCTGCAGCCAGGGCAGGCTTGCACATCCCTGCCCACGGTCTGTGCTCCTCCCACCAGCCCCCATTGCCCTCACTCACTGTCAATGAGGAGCTGCAGTTCTGCCTGCTGTCCCTTCAGGTACCTCCCGGCCATCCCTGGGAACACACATCCTGTCAGGGCCCCAGCGGCACAGGTTCCCCCCCAGCGGCACTGCCAGCCCGGCCACACGCCCTGCTGCCCTGGCA
>JAWMRA010000164.1:31278349-31492622 GCA_035584735.1 Pseudotriccus pelzelni | reverse complement strand
TCCTGTTTCTCTGGGATCTTACACGTGGAGCTACAACTCAGGAAAAGGACCCTCCGCTGGTCGGGAATTTACCCCTGCCCCATAACCAGGACACATAAACATATAAATATCCCCCAAAAATGAGAATGGAAACAGCAAGCCACAACCTTGTCAACCATAGTGAACAAACTTTAAATACTGTGAATTTATGACCAAACTCAGATCTAATATTAATGATAGACAACTCACATGAAAAGATCTTTCTCTTTTTGATGTGCAATGTGAAACACTTGCACAATAAAAGTTAGAAAGTCTGTCTGTAAGGGAGAAAGTAGTTTCCTAAGGTAATACATGCTGAATGATCCAAAGGAACAACTTCAGCTTTGTGGAAAACAGACATTTAAATACTCTGTTTACACAAGGAAAGGTGTGATAACATAATCTATTTAATAACTCAGTCATTTACATTTTATACTCATATTTTTCACCAGCAAAAATAACATTAACATTTACCTAACACAGTGCTTTAAACTCTTATTATAGAATTTCATAAGTAATTTGTTGAAATTGAAATTATTACCTAAGTATGAAGTATTTTTTCCTGTCATATTCAATTTTGGCCTCTTACAGAAAGCATTTATTTAATGAATTTATTGAATGAATTTATTTAGTTAATACCTTTGACAAGTATTGGATCTGCACTGAATAAGATTCCTCACTTAGAACCTTTATTGAAAAGAACATATAAAAAGTAAATGCAAACAAAAAGCAAATAATCACATCTAATTAACAGATGATATTCAAAGGTTGAGATACACAAAATAGAATAGAAACATGGAACAATTTATAATATACTGCTTCCATAAAGAAAGCCACATTGGAAACAATAAAAGAAATGAAATTAAATAGTTAAATACACAATAAAAACATGAGTGGCAAAAAAAGAAAGAGCACATATGCACCAAAGAGACAAGACTAAGTATGTGAGGAGGGTATAGAGCTTTCCCATAGACAATAATGTCAAACAAAACAATTCCATTTTTTAGCCAAAAACAATTTTCAAAGATTTATATGGAAATATGAAAAATCATTTTAATTACTAAACCAATGATATTTCAAAAAAGGAACTCAAAACATGATTTCAAAAAATGGAAGGGCTTATCTAAAGGGAGGTGTACATTGTGTCAGCCTTGACAAGAATCATTCATACAGAACAAGGAGATAAAATTGTATTTCCTATTTCAGCACTGAACCAACACAGGTCTAAGGGGCCCATAAGAGCAGTTGAAGCCTTGAAGTCTTCTCTTTAACCTTCATTGGGAGTGAATCTAATTCTCTGCACATAGAGCTGCAGAAATTTCAACATTGTTTAGTACATAATTTCTTCAACAGAAGATAATAATGTCTTAAAAGTCTTTCTTGTTGATACCATTTGTTTTAGAAATAGATTTTCCAGAGGACATAATTTCATCTTTCTAGTAAGCTGGAATGATTAGAGAGAGTATGTAACAAATCAGCTTAATAATGGACTCTCAGAATAAGTTTCCAACGTGCAACTGAAAGTTCTTAGTGAAACAAACCACTATGGAAAGTCAAATCCGGAAGGGATAATTACCTTTTGCTTCCACTAAAACTTTTTAAAGTCAGTGAACATCGTATCATTTATTTTGAAGGCTTGGTCTTAACAAATAAGAAGTGAGCTAAATGAGGCATTATCATCTGCTTTACAAAAGAGGCACTTTTGTTCAGTTTTGGAGGTTTTTTAGGTTTGTTTGTTTCAGTTTCTCAATCTGATTTTTTTCCACATTGTTGAATATTTACCTAAACTAAAAAAATTGTTTACAACCAGGCTACAATCAGAATTATGGTACTTGTGATTTTTTGCTTGAAAATGTAAGAAAATCTCCGCACTAGAAGAGGTAATATATCCCTCAAAGATCTCTATTTATCTGCTAGCTTTCTCATGGGTGTGGAAACTCTCACTGACTGAGATGCATTTTTAATTCCCCAGGTGAATATTATGCCTTTAAAATATAGTCGATGAGCATATTTTCCTGGCTAAGCATGCTCATGTTGATCTGCCAAATGGCCTGATGCCTGCTAACATATTGGTCAGACACATGTCTTTGGATGTAAGTGCCAAGAAAATTTCTAACACTTGCACGCCATATCTTCTAAAGAAAGCAGAACTGAGAAGTTATCACTACATACGCCACACATATTTAGGTGAGCTCCCCACCCAGCAAAAAAAGCCCAACAAAAAGGAAAGCAAGGAGTTTGCTGATGTTCATGAATTTTCATAATGTAAGTGGCAGTAGTTTCGGGACCTTTTACAACTATATGTGCAATTACACTGCTGGGGCAATGGCGGTGCTGCAGCTCTCAGTACAATGAGCTTCAGCTTGTTACTCTGAGAACACTGAGTTCGGAGGTGGACTGGCGAGAGGTACCTCAGTAGGTGGCAGTGTGTCTTCTTCCTGCCTTGTGCTTCTGACACAGCCCTCCAGCCTTTCCTCCACAGGACAATAATCTGATGAGATGGAAGAATGTTAGTGAGTCAGGAAGAGTGTGTGTTGCTGTTTTATACTGGCTGAAAAACAAACAAACAAACAAACAAGCACACCTGTGAAATTTAAGCTGCTGCAAACGATTGAAGTCTTGGACAATGGTGAAAGAAGTGAATTAAATAGGCTATGCAAGTCTTTTAACCACATTCTGATTGGAGATGGAATCTCTGAGTTTTTCAGAGCAAAAACATTCACTGAAAACATGCTGTATGAGATTAAATGAGGCTGCCTTTTTCTTCATATGTGGTTAGTCAATCTAAATATTTTGGTTTGCTGTACTTGTATTTTTAATATGTTTGAATGAAGAAAAATAAAATTCCAAATTTTAAGAGTTATATTTTGGATTAACCTAATTCCAACTTTTTATTCACTATAGATAGTTACATATTGCTTAAAAAAGAAAGATAATTACTTCTAATAAAGACCAGGTATCCCTGTGTTCAGGATGTGTTCAGTAGCTTAAACAGATTGTAAAGCCAACAGGATAGAAAATAAATAAAGCAGAATTGAAAACAAAATTATTCCTAGAAAAAATTCACCACAGAAAGAAAAAAACCCAACCCACAACCAAAACCACCAAAGTTAGAACAGCTACTTCCCTTTTGAAGAGAGCTTTCACATTTTTAAGAAATTTTGTGTCTACTTCCTTTTTTAGAATTTCTAAAATGATGGTGTGTAATATTCTAGGGACTGGAAGTAAAAGTTAAGTAAAAGTGCGAATTTACAGCATTTTTGGCTGAGAATAGAGTTAGAAATACCAAAAAATCTCATGAGAAAACTTTTTTATGTCTGAAGTTGACAAACTGGTCTTATTTTTGAATAGCTGGTATTTGTGTAAACATAAAAAACCACATGATTGATCTGATTTGAAACTTTTGAGAGTTGTCCTTCACTAGCATTAACAGATCTTAATCAGAGTAGTTCCTGAGGTACAAAAAGAAGTAATGTGTCAATAATTTACTGAAATTGGGGAGGAAGAACTGTTTCAGCATTAAAAACATAGATCTGGAAACAAAATAAATGTAGGTAGAATACTTAAATGACAAAAACAATGCACTTTCTATACTGGTTGAGTATAAATGCATTATATGAAAAACAGAATTTTATATTGGTTAGAATGTGTCAAAATGTCCCATTAAAAGAATCACCAAAACATTCAGTGTTCTGTAGCTGAAATTAACCAATGTGCCAGTCCACAGTATAAAACTGGGACTACAATAAATCAAAATGAAAACAAATAAAAATTCACCAATTTTTGCATAGCAGCATTCAAAACAGATCCTGGAGAACTGTCTAAACTCCATCCTGTCAAATGAAAATAGAGAGAAAATAGTGGCTGAGACCCCTTCCTCGCCACGTTGATATATATTGCACTGGAGATTTAAGGATTTCAGTTTCATTTCTAAAAAAGTTTTTTGATCACCTGTGTCAAACTTATTAATTGAAATGTCTCAGCATAATGAGTTACTTGTCGGACATAATATAGCAACAAATACAAAGTAAAGAGGCTTTTGTCCTTGTATGAAGCCCAAAGCAGAATTTGTACAGATCGTCTGATTGTGAAAGTTGGTTTGGAGATTTGTGGCATTATCTACTTTCTCATATCATTTGTGGAATAGGAAAAGATAGAAACACAGCAGTAATTAGCTAATTAAAGCACATGGTGTGTGGGCCTGTTGAGAAGGCAGCAACATTTTCTAGCAGAGAAAAACTAATGAAGTCACATGACTAACTATTGTAAGCTAATTGCCCATGGGGTCAGCAAAGGATTCACCCCTCATACTCCCTCCCTTCCCCATATTCCCCAGCCCCCACCCCCCACTCACCCCACACACCTCCCCACCCCCGTAGAGCTGCTTAGACTTCTCATGTTTTGGCTTTCCTTTCCTTTGTTTTCTCCCCCACCCTAAATGTAAAGGATCAGAGAGATCTAAAACTTTTCCAAAAGACAAGAATCTCAGACTTTATTTACCTGATTTCTTATGATAAAATTCACAACAGCCTTGAAATCAAAGGGTGGATACAGCTCCAGATACATTTTGAGGTTTGAGGGACATATGCTCTGCAGCTCCTCTTTAATGGGATGTAGAGGGCAAGAAGATGGAAAACCCGAGGAGCCTCTCTGGTAAATCCAGCTCTATAAGTGAAGTGCTCATGGTTGTTTTCAGGTAATTGCTAAATTTGGAGTAAGATAAAAAGAAAAGGAATAAAGGAAGGGAATTAGATAAATGCAACCTATTGTCGCTGATTTAACTGAGGGCAAAAAATCAAGAAAGATCCGGCAACACATAAAGCTTTTCTATTTCAGGTTCTGACAACTATTTCCATAGAAATTGCTCATCTTTAAAACTATAGACCTCTTAAATGAACAAATATTGTTATTTTGAATGACAATTCAATGCCTGTGTAATTGCCTAAAGTATGTCAAGGCAAACTGGCAATTACCAATCTTTTTTATTCCATCTTCTTCAAAAAGTAAGGTGTGTTAGTCACGACAGCTCCTTCCCCTTGCTGAGCCTGTACCTCTGGGAGCAGTGAGCTAACTCAAAATGTGAAGATCACAGCTACAATTTAATCAATGAACATTAATAAGGTACCTCTTACCTCAATCAAGCAAACAGATATTTCTGTAAGAGAAAATGGATTTGTTCCAGCATCTTGCCTGTCTTCCCAGCTCTTAAAATGTCTTCAACAAAGTATGCCAACATTAAAGCACACCTTCACTAAGGCCTTTAATCAAGCTTAAATTTGAAATTACTCTGTAACACCCTGTCTGTCATACATTGGTAGGTTGAATGCTCTAAAATCTACAAGAGCTCAGATTAGCAGGCTGGTGATGTGATTTGAAAAAAAAAAACCCACACGGAAAAAATGGAAACCAACAAAAAAACCCAAAACAAAGCCTATAATTCTTATTACTTTTTTACTTCTTATACACCTAGAATATTCAAACTGCTGCTCTGATTGCCCTGAAGATATATATATATGTTACACTCTGATATATCTGTATTTACATATAGTCTCAGCTATATACATTTGGTTAAAAATCATCCTTAAAACTGGTGATGTAATAATGTTGGTCAACCACTGACAAAAGTTGTTGAATGGAAAAATTTTATTCCAATACAATTCTTCTAGGGGAGTTAAGTAGTTGCCTAAGCACTGCTTGAAAGGCATATGTGTAAGTTGACTAAGTACTTACTGTCTTCTAAAAAATCCTTTCTTTAGTCTGTGAAGCTCTCAGTGTTTTTAAAAAACTGTTACTGAAATGAATTTGCTACCATTAACAGACAAACAGGCTCAGACAGAGCCACTGCCTATAAAGAAACATTTCAATAACAATAATGATGATAATAGTAATAACAACAACAATAATAATAAACAACTTACACATATCTGTTGGAAGTGCGGAAAGGGGAAAAATATGAGACGGTGTCCTGGTTTGAAAATAGGATCGTGTTGGCAAAATACTATTTAATTAAACTGAAATCTCCTTAGTTTCTAGTAGACAATTACTTCATAATTAAATACTCCTTGAAAAGATTCCTGATATGGGCATATTCTTCCTTTCAAACTACTCTGGATATCTTATTCAGCAGCTTCTTTGGATGAGAGGCATCATAATATTTCCAGTGTACACCTCTGCAGGCTCCTTTACTGGTTTACATTTTCTTTGGTCTTGCTTGGACATTTTATGTGATTTTGTTTGCATGCATCTATCCAGATGTTTTGGAATTCTACAGGCCTAAATATATTCTTATGCCCAGTTCAGATTTGTGATAATGCCCTTTTAGAGACTAGCCTAAACATGCATCTAAATATAAGTACAGAAGAAATTCTAAATCCCTCTGCAGGTTCAGCATTTTGGGAGCTATTTGCTTGTTTTCTAATTCAATCAAAACAACTCAAACCACTGTGTTTTCTGGCCACCATCCCATTATGAAGCTTTTTAATCTGTAAACAACAAGCAGCAGGAAACAAAGGAGTCATTCTGTTTTCATGTTGTTCCCTTCCTTATCGCTCATTTTGGCTCCTCAGTAGACTTTTGTTCATTTTAGTTCTTAAGGAATCTGCTTTTGGAGGCCTGGGCATAACTAGACTCAGCTGTTGAACTTCCCTAAAATAGCTGTATTAGCTTATTGTCAGTACAATTCAATGGCTTTCAAGGGGAACTCCCATCTCCTTGAAGTTGATGAGCTCACCTAAGCCCGGCTGTATGTAATTAACTCCCGTATAGTACTTACTGTCTGATCCACCTCTAAGTCATCAGTGCTAATTAATCTCTTGAACTCTGGACATTTGCTTGGCTCAGGGACTCATTCTCTGAGAAACCTCACTGGAAATGGCTATTTTAAGGCTTTTATATCCTTTCAGAATGGCCCAAAGGCCTGAAAATCTCGTAATATACAACAATACGCCAAATAGGATGTGTAAAACTGTTTTCAGCCTTTAATACCTGTAAATTTAAAATGATACATTTGATACTGACCTCTCTAAGTTATATCATAGATAAATAATGACTACCAGATAACAACAAACATAGGAGTGAAAATAACCACGTATAAAATTATCTGCGGCCGGAGGAGAAGAAAATAGAAATGAACAAAATTTAAAGAGTGCTGCATGTCTGAGTGTCTTTGTTCCTTTCCCTTTGAAGTCAGCATGTGACATGTGCATGAAAGAAGTGATCTTAAACCACACTTTTTGAGAAATCAAATGAAGCAAATTTCCCACTGTTAATGAAAATATTATGAATCTGAACAGCCTTAACGGTTCAAGGCTTTCTTTATTTAGTCATGTGGAAAATAATCATGCTCCTTTCCAGCTTTTTTATGACTAATAGGAGATAAAAACCTCTTTGTCCTCTAACCTCTTTGGCTTTGAAGATTCCATTAGACATGAGTTTACTTATGCAGTCCATGAACAGATAATCAATTTTCTAATTTTAATATTAATAGATACTATTAATTGACATAATTGTTTTATTTTTATATTTTACAGATTCAGACTTTCAAGTTCTTTATGTTCTTGTTAAGAGATTACTTTGTTGATGTATATGGTTATTCCACTAGCCCATGCAATGTAGCCCAGCAGCTTAATGAATTCCTCAGAAATGTTAAGTTCAACATGAAACTTCAACCCCAAACACTGACACCTCTGCTAGTCACAATAAGCGATGCTTCATTAAGCAGATTCAGTCTACAAAAAAACTGCCACAACCTTCTTTTTTTGAGGGCTGACATGACAGATCACAGGATTTAAAAAGTTTTTAAAATCAACTCAAATTCTTCATGGATAACCCAGGAAAAAACAAATACACAAACAAATAAACCAAATAAAAAAAAAAAACCACACTTTGAGAGGTTTGTGCTTCAAAAGAGAAATAGTTCTCTGAAAAATAAAGAATTTTTGACATGGTTCTCATGCATAAGAATCAGAGATGTTTCTTTTTAAAAGTGATCTCTGTTTCACAACTGTATTAATTGAAAATTGTTTGTTGATATTTTCCATCTTAATTCTCAATTTTGATCAATGCTTTTTTAGTATTTATGACTGACTTTTAAATCTTCTCTTCCTCATTTTTATCGAGTGTTACATATTTTTCAAATTTCAAACCAAAAATTTTTAAGATCATGTTTGCAATTTAAAAAGAAAAGAAAAAGAAAAAAGATCTCTCTTAATTACTTTTTGGAATCTGGAATGCATGAGCAGTGCAGACAGGGAAGTACTGATTAATATGATGTAAGATCCCATTGATAGGACATAGTTGTGGGATGAAACTAAGGAAAGCAGAATTAAAGCAAAACTTGTGGAATAATCTGCAAAATGTTGGAGGTGTCTTCTGTGAGTTCCTTCAAATGGACAAAACGCCCTCTCTTTACACTGCTGTCACTTGGTTGTGTAAAGCGTCTGTTAGCTGGTCCTTTCAAGATGTAATTAATGATGATGACAGTGTTGATGTTGATGATGATGATGATTGATGAAGATGATGAGACAGAGCTGGGAAACTTCTTAATCATTCTTGAGTGCCAGTACTGGCACTATGACAGTTTCTTCCTAACTTCAGTGTTACTAAATTCCACTTCAGTTCTAGGGAATTGAAATTCAACATATATCCAGCCACTGTAAAAGTCACTCCTGTATATCAACCCATGATCTCATGGGTTGATTTAAAACTTTTATTTTTTAAAGTCGTGTTCTAAGTGGTTTTAACTGCCTGTAGATAGACTGACAATGACTTTAATCATTGTTTTAAGCTTGGAAGAAGGTTGTTTTAGCTTAATCCCTTACACACTTGTCAACATTAAAAAATTAAATACATAATTGTGAGACCTTCTAGTCATTTCATTGAGGCACAGAAAAGAGAAAATTAGTAGGAACTGCCAAGCTTTCATTCATTAGCTTTTTTCCTATCAGCTAAATGATCACAACTGATAAAGAAAAAAGATTTAAAGAACACGAAAAATTTTCAAAATATTTACCAAAAAAATGGATAGTATAAAAATAATTCCAAACATATATCTGTCAATATGTTTAGCACCCTATGCATGAATTAGAATCATTATGACTTTTTAATAGCCTAGCTTTTTTCTGCAGAAAAACCCCCACATTCTGTTTCAAATTTGTGTTGATATCTTAGAAGAGTCAAGTCATGTAACTTTCTGAAAGAAGCCTTAAAACTTGATTACCTTCAGAAGTTGTAAGAAACAAACACTGCTAAATTGTACTCTATACTATTGTAAATGATATTTTAAAACATTAAAAGCATCTCTAATTACATGACAGAACTCAAAGTATCTTTTGTTGATCTATTTGCCACCTGGCCTCATTTTCTAGGGATTGGAAAATTCAGGTGAAAACTGGATTAAGATAGACTGGGGGAAAGTAAGGTCTTTAGGGATTTGAACAGCTGTGCAGTGAAGAAATAGGAAATTTTTTCACTCATCATAAGGTCTTTCAGTCTTGGAAATTTCATGACAGGTGGTTACATCCTCTTAGAAGCAGATACAAGATTGTATGTGAATAGTGTAATAATAGTTTGCAGGTCTAAAAAGTCTTGACTTCTAAGCAGTCCAACTGTCTTTATGAATACTTATGAACAAAAGCTCTCCAGTGTCTTAGAAATTAGGAAAGTGTCTGCTTAGCTAGGGTGAGTTGTTTGTCTCATGCATACAAGGAAGAATTAATTAAAAATAAAAAATCGATTTATAATCCAGAAAATTTCAGAGGTATAAGATTCAAATATCTCTGGAAAATTCTGTCAATTCAAAAACATTAAAAAGAAAAGCTGCTTTTCACTCTGTACTGTACCTAGAGCACATAAGTGTTAGTAGTCAGCCTTTCCATAAATACTACAAAAAGTAAATGAGAGCAACCATAGTGGAAAGGTCATCAGTGTAGATGATGTCAACAACAGACACCTATTGTTAAAATAAAGCTGCCTGTGAAGTTGAAAGAAACAAGACCTGGAAATCTGATCAGTGAAACCTTTGTTTTATCCAGTTGATCAACATATTTTGTTGTGTGTTTGGTTTTCCACATAAAGCTTCATAGGTACCCAGAAAATTCTCAGCTGAAAATGATGGAATGATTAAAAGAGGACTGTGGAGAACTCAGTTTAATGACATTAACTGTCTCCATAACGGAAAGTCAAGGTAGCTCTTCTCGTGTGAGAAGGATGTTTCATTAGATGTAATTTGAATATAGCCATGAATGGAAAAATTCTTACAGAAAAAAAGTTCTAATATCGGAGAAAAACCCTTGGAGGAAGAGAATAAAATCCAAACAGAAACAGGCTTGGTGAGAAAATCCTAGTTAATTTTTAAAAGGCTAGAAAAGAGCATACACTTCTACTGAAAGAGCTGGAGCTGGAGAATGTGGTTTAGTGACACACATGTAGTAAAAAAAAAAAAAAAAACCACAAAAGAAACTACACCACAGATTTAAAACACAATGATCATAAAGGCTATAGGATAGTCTGTGGTACAAAAGTGACGTAACACAAGGTAAATGTCACTGTTTAACCCCAGCTGGCAACTAAGTGCCAGAGCTGCTGGCTCACTCACCACCTCAATGGGATGCAGGAACGAACTGGAAAAGTAAAAGCTGGAAAACTCATGGGTTGAGATAAAGTCTGTTTAATATATAAAGCAAAAGCCCCATGTGCAAGCAAAGCAAAACAAGGAATTCCTTCACCACTTCGAATGATCGGATGTGTGTTTAGCCATGCTCAGCAAAGCAGGGCTTCATCATGTGTAATGGTGATTTGGGAAGACAAACACCATCATTCTGAGCATTTTCCCCCTCCCTCTTCTTTCCCGAACTTTATATACTGATATGACATACGTCATGGAATTTCCCTTGGGGTAAGTTGTCAGTTGGCTGGCTATGTCCCCTCCCAGACTTCCCACTGCTGTGAGAAGCAGAAAAGGAGAAAAGGCCTTGACACTGAAAATGCTGCTCAGCAGTAACTAAAATATTGCTGTGTTACCAACACTGTTTTCCGGACTAGTTACTATGAAGAAAATTAACTCTATGCCAGACAAACGAACACAATTGCCATTAAAATGTCAAATGGTCAGAGGAAGAGGGAGAAAGAGTCTAAAATATGAGAACTCATGTTTCCAATATTCAAAACCAGAACTTCTTCAAAGACAACAGTATTCACCTCTAATAGATAAGAGGTATATGTACATTTATCTGTAAAAAAATTGCACAAATGATAGAGATATTGATGTGGCAGTAAAACAGAATATATCACATTCTTATAAATACTGGAACATGTCAGAAAGAATACCTGCAGTTCCCTGGAAAATTTAAGGCTGAAGGGCAATGTTTTCTTACAAGAGACCATTCCTCCTCCAGGTGGAAAAAGACTTTTGAGGAACTTGGATACTTTCACTGCTGACACTAATGATATTGCTGCAGAACTTCACTAAAATCTTTGTCAATAGAAGATTAACCATGGAGTTTTGTGTTATTCAGCTTTATAATTCTAAAACAAGACCAAGAAAAAAATATGTGAATTCCCATGATTCTATATTATATGAATTAGATAGACTAGTCACTCATAGTGTAACACAGTTCTAGCAGTGAAAAACTGCATTCATTTCTTTATTAAAAAAAAAACAAAATGAAAAAGAAAAAGAAGATAACAGGCAGCTATAAAATAGTTACTGATAAGAGTTGTTTCACAAGTATTTAATAATATGCTGTTGAGAAAGACTCCAGCGGAAGAGGGTGGCAAGGTGCAAGTAACCCTGTTTCAGTATACTAGATGCTCCTGCAGGTATTTTCCTGGAGGGTAATTTTTTCTGTAGGGCTTGCTATGAAAAGAAACAGTTTACTAACAAATGATAGATGTAGCTTCTGTGAGAGAAATTTTCTGTATGTGATTATAACACCACAAAGGTACCGTTGCCTAATAGACCAACAGAAGCCAGGAAAAGGAGAAGTTCAGTGTTAAGTGTCTGAGTCAGAGAGCATCAGTAGGAGGAGGTGAAGAATGGCCATTATGTACAGCCAGAGTGGATTTGCTTTATAGGTAAGTACAAGTAACTGAAAACTGCCAGTCTAGTTAATGAGTTTGTATCTTAAATTTATTTTTTATTTTGCTTTCTATTTTCATTTCTGTATAGTGTTTAATTCCGGCTTCATTACTACCTTGTTAACCTCTCCAAGAAAAGTGTTTCAGTGGTTTACGTGGGAAAATAAAATTAGAGCAAAGACCAATAAGTTCATTTTACCATGATATAAGCATAAAAGTTAAAATAAAATAAAAGCTCTTTCAAACAGCTCTTCCAAGTCCTCTAATTTATTGTGTGTAACCTGTGCTGCCACACGAAGTACCACTTTCCTGCAAAGCAAATTGTGGGAAATATTAAAATAAGTAATGCTGAAAAAACCCCCACCCAATTTTGTGACACATGATCCTTGCAAATGTGTGAATCAAACCATTACTAATCAGTTGAGAATCCCTTCTGTTTTACTATTAATAAGGGAGAATACACAATTTGCAGCACTAGAAAGCACTGTTTCTTTCTTCCATCCATACTGATTTCTCTTAGAAATAGAGGAGAGAGAAAAATAAGGCAAAATGGTGACACTGTGGGGACTTCTCAACTGGTGTGGGATCTGTGAAAGTTTCCCCATATTAGTACCTACCATGTTTCTCTTCACTAGGTTTGCCTAGCTGAAAAACATTATGACTTAAGGGAAATTGGCATATATAGCCTGAATAATTTGAATTATTTATGGATCTAGGCAACAAGATGCCTGAACAGAAAGTGCCTGAACCACAAAATGGAGCTGTAGCTAAATAAAATGTTAGAAATTGGAGGATCTACATTTTCATTATAATGTCACAAATATATCTATAGAGTGTATTGTGAATTGATGCATTAATTCAAACTTAAATGAAGTACATCAATCTATTTTTTTAAGGGAAAAAAATATTTTCAACAAACGTTTTTTGTTTTGTTTCCTACAAGTACCTGAATCTTATGCAAAATTTTGTCTTGGGTTTAAGTACTCAAAATTCAAAAAATATTTTTTGGCAAAATCTGACACATTCTTCTTGACAGTGTCAAAATTATTTTTCTTAATAGCTCTAGATTAAATAGTATATTTTGTTTTGCTAAGTATTAAACCATTTAGACTAAAAAATGTCTGAGTTTCACAAAATTTAACCATCCAGCATTCTTCAGACTAAAGTGGACAGTATTACTCTACACAGAGTTAAAAGATATCTCTTGATGATTTGTCCTTATGGATGTCATCATCCTTATGGATGATTTTAATTTCCAAAATATCAGCTGTAAATATTATACACCAGACACAAACGGGTCCAGGAAATTTCTGAAGCATGTTGAAGAAAACTTATTGGTGCAGGTACCTGTCTTCTCAAGTAATCATTATGCATGACAGAACCTTGCTTTCCTGGGGATGGCTGAACACTACCTGCCAATGCGAAGTAGTTAACAAAGTCCTTATTTTACTCTGCCAGTGTGTGCAGCTTTTGGTTACTGTCTTTATCTTAACCTATGAGCTTCCTCTTCCCTTCAGCTGGGGGAGATTTAACAAGATACTATTTTGGGGCTAGCTGCCTACCAGGGTTGATCCACCACACCTATTAGGAACCCCTTCCTACTAGTTCAACTGGATTTAAATTATTAAACATAGAACTGTAGGCATTTTGGCACAATATAATCTAAAAAAAATTTAACCCACTGCAACAGTTGTCTGTATTATCAAGAATGAATCTGCACCTGAGAATGCCCATTTTAATCTATTAGTTTACACAAAGCATTTCACTTCTAAATAGTTGAAGGTGGATAACATAGATAGATCTCATATGAGAAAGTCATATGCCACAATTAAGAACAGTATGAGACAGATGATGATAAATTTTTTCATAAATACTCAGACATCAAGAGACACATAGGAAGTATTTTCAAGAAAGTGGAAAACTATTTATTGTCAGTGGCTGTATTTCTCTTGTCAAAGGGGAATAATCTTCACTTTAGAAGTATCCAGTATGATCAAACCTGTGGAGTGTAGCCTGAGGCTTTAATGAATTTCTGAGAATGTCTTTCTTACAGAGTTCAATTAAACAATTGTGAAAGTAATCTACACAAGTATACATTTACTGCAAGGACAAAAAGAATAAGGAGTTATAAACTGTGGATTAATTAAATGTGGTGGCAAGTTTTTGTGTCATAGTGAAGTGACTAGAAGATCACTAGTGAATTATTATTCCTTCTACTGCTCTTATAATATTTTTTCTAAATTATGAACAAGATGTTTTTACATTTTCAGAAAAAATACAGATAAGGAACTTTATGCATTTACCTGGAGCTGTCCTCACCAGAGCAGGGACAAAATTAATACTTGCCCATGGCACACTCACTTATGAGGGCTGGGTATGTGAAACATAACATATGGTCAATTTGGGCTTATAAACTTTTCAGAATTTATTTCAACCTGTCGAATCATATTCATGTCAAATACTAGCTGTCCTGAATCCATTTGAGGTGGCACTTGCGAAACAGAAATAAATAAATTGTGAAGGATGTAGGATTTCATTTTGCTTAAATCAGATAGTCTGATAAAATATGTGAAATGAAGAATAAAAGAAATCTGGTTCTCCTCCTGAACTATTTTAAACTGCATAGAAGTCTTTTCTTTAGAACTCAAGGAACAAACAAAAGACTTATTTCTCCGAGAAGAGCAAATACCTTCAGCTGTGCAAATGAGCTTCCCTCTTTAACTGAACCTCCAATCTTGGGGATTTGGGTAGAGGACATTAAGAGAATTGTAATGCAAATACTTGGGCATGCAGATCTGCACAGCTTAGCTGATTTTGATGTGCCTGTGGTGTTCACATGTCCACATTCAGTTGGGTGACTAATTAGCCAATTGTATGCACAAGAACTCTGCCAAAACTGTGGCCATTAACATGGTAAGTCTGCCATATGTTATTAGTTTTAGAAAACATGTTGTGACCAAAAACCAAAGTCACCAAAGAAAAGAAGTGGATTCGCTGACTTCTAAACCTCCACTGTTCGCAGTGCAGCTGTGACAGCTTCTCCCAGTGGCCAAATTAGTTCATATGCAAGAGTAAAACTCAGCTCAAATACTGAATCCTCATATTAATGTCGTCTTCACAAGTGAAGTGTCATGTTACTGTTTACTTATTGCACAACATCTGACAAATTTTCAGCTTTCCTTATCCTGAATCATTTTGAAACATCACTGTAGAATAGGTAACTTCCTTTATGTCGCTGGTCTAAAGTCAGTCCAGACGGTGTCAGCTAGTTTTTTTGTTAGTTTATAAGAAATAAATGGATGCCTCAGCTGCTGATCCCAACTATTAGCTAGCCAGTGCTCACATCACATGAACAGTGCACAAGAAAACCGAAAAGCGTAAGTAGCACGCCCTTTGAAGTCCTGGCACAGAAAACAAAGGCTGCAAGTGAAAGGGGCATATTTGAAGTAATAAGACACAGTCAGCTTACCCCTTCCCGTGCTCCCCATGAAATGAAATTTGTTCCTAACTATTGCAACAACATTCCAGGACTGTGAGAGCACAGTAACCACAGCCCATACACCCCTATTTGGATTTGGTGAGCAGTGGCACATTTTGGCAGTGTTCCTGTTCCAACCCCTGTCACAAGTAATTTCCTTCCATAAAGCCATCAAAATGAGAGTAGAGACTATTTGTCTCTCCCCCTTTCAGTCTCTGACAAGCAAACATCTTTAACGTTTGAAAACAATTTATTAAATGCTGTTACCCACACAGCTTAATAAACACAGTGAGAGCTTTTCCCTGAGGAGCCTGGGAATTAAAGCACACCTGGCCTTTCCTCAGCCTCCTCAGCATTCTGATAGCAAGAGAGATTAACAAGTCAACATTTCTTAAGCAGCAGAATCCTGTTTGCCCCGTGTTTAATCAATGGATCCAATTCTAAATCCTCTGTTCCATCTTCTCCCCTCTGCGGTTCAGCAAACTTCCTACAATGATTTGAATTTTCAGCATTCCAGTTTTGAATGCTTTTTATTTTTTCCTTTTCATTGTAGAAATGAGCACTCTTACTACGTGTTATTGCAAATGAAAAGCACATGTTATTTTTAAGCTCTTAAGACAAACAGAGGGAACTTACCAAATCTGTTGATCAAAACTTATAGAGGGAAAATATCTTGTGACTCAGATTTGTTTTGTTTTTTAGAAACACCCGGCATGGCACATTCAGTAAAAAGGAGGATTTTTAGAAAATTTTAAAAAAGGGCAAAAGCATTGATCAAATAATCACTGAAAAACTTAAAATGCAAAGAGGAAAAATTTCAGATGAGAAGATTTTTCATAAAATAAAATGTGTGCTGAAATAGGCACCTTTAATCAGTACAGAGGTGATGCTTGAAAGCCAAGTATTGAGTAACAGGTTAAGTTAAATATCATGAAGAAGATACTACAAAGACAATTTGGAAATATTGAGAAGACCAAGAAAATAGCTTGTAGTGCCTATTTCTACTACTGTTTTGTAGGGCAAATTTCTGTAATGCCCATCTTACTCTAAAAGGAAGGAAGATAGAAATAAAGAGGCAATAAATGTATGCATGGTCATACATGCATTTGTACATGATACATAGGTAACTGTGAATGAAGATAGATGCGTTTATCCTGCAAGTTAAATGTATACACGAGGCTTTTTCTACTATCTCAAATATAACTTTGACTGCAGATTTATTGAGAGTGAGTGCTTTTATATTTTTTTCCTGTGAATTTAAGGAACATTTTTCTCTGCTTAAAATCTTGTCTTTCTGGAGCCAAATCAAGCTCTCTGTTTTCCTTTTTTTTTTTTTCATCTTCTCTTACTCAGTACACTGCACAGCCTTGTGGAAGAAACTTCAAGATACCGTGGACTACTTCTGTGTTAGCAAGACACTGGTAATACCACATGCCATCTTGTCACATGTCTAAATAATGCTGTCACTCAACTGTCTTGCTGCATAGGAAAGATAAATGATTGAGTAAAAGTCTTCTGGTAAACTCTTACCTTGACAACATGGGAAAGACATTAATGTGAAAAGAGAACATTATCACTGAATTGGCTGGTGTTCTGGTTCACCAGCCTCTCTGCTCTTTGTACTCGTCCTTAGACAAAGTTGTGGTAAAGCCAAAAAGTCTTTCTAAGTTCAGCATTTCCCTATGACACAGCAGTATGAAGTCTTTGGTTCTCATTTTGGCTGAAGTAAATGGAAGACACACAGAAAATGGATGGCAGTTTATCCCCTATGTGTATGCAAAGAAGAATCAAATGTGACTTGGAAGCGTAATGAGTCCACAGTTCTTATTGTGCAAATATTTCTAAAATCCCAAAGAAAGGAGCATAGCATCCAATTTGTCACTTTCTTTGGAAAAAAAAGAAAAAACATTGAAAAGTAAAAAAATAAAATTCAAATTAGAATGACAATTTTGAAAAAATTACATTCATTCTAACATTTTTCTTCTACAACACAGTAGAAGATTAATGGCTTATTTCAAGCTCTTCATCATGGAAGTAGGTCCTTGGCCTAGCTTTTACCTCTCTTCCAAATGTATATTTAAGATGTACACCTTCTGTAAATTACTTGGGTTACTTTTATTATTGTTATTTTGAATGTTATTTCCTGATATGTCTCTGTGAGCTTGAATTTCCAAGAAAAGCTGAGGAATACAAAGGGAAAGTTGAGTTTGTATTTTATTTGGTGCAGTGGATTCAAGCTGATTTTAGTGGGTATTTGATAGGTTTTCCATGACTGAAATAGTCCTATTAGCAATTTCCGTATGATCACACAGACATTGTGGAATTCCTCCAGGATGCAGATGTCCAGTTGAAAGTTGATGGTTGGAGGACTAACCTTAAGTAGACCTATACTGATTTTGTTCCTACGTGATTCTAAACAATGTGAGCCTTTTTTATACTGTTCCTGTTCCTTAGATGATTCCTGCAGTGTCCAGATGTCAAGCCCTTACCTTGGAATTTTTCAATACCCAGCTAAAACATCTCGAAAGCAATCAGATAAGGAGCTGTACAGTGCACACCCATCTTCTCACCGTCTAGCAGCATTAAAAAGCTATAAAAGAGTTGTCTATTTACTTTTCTGTAAATCATGGTGCAGAATAAAACTGAAAAAGCAAAAATAGCTTTCTTGGAAACGTTTGACAACAGTCAAGATAAAACATATACCTAATGTACACATGGCTAAGCATGGCCAAAAGGTACGTCTGCTTAGAACTGAGGTTCTTTCCAAGAGTATATCCAGCCTCACTTAATTCTTTCCTATAGCTTTTGTTTGCTATGTCCTGTACAAAGGAAGTAATTGGCCATCCCCAGCCCCAGAAATCCTCTCTAATTAGAGATCAAAAGCAAAAGTTTGCTGTGGAAACAAAGTATCAATAATGAAGGGATTTGTCTAAGATGCCAGGGTCTATTATTATCAGATTGTGGTATAGAACACCAATATTTTACTTTAAATTTAGCGGGTGCTAGATGATGGTTTCTCTGACAGGTGTATAATATGCACATATTCATTACTAGCAGTTGAATGTCCAGATCAAAAATTATTTATGGCATATTTTTAAAAGTCAGTAGAGATCTTCATTTATATAAGTACAAGTAAAATAAAATGAGGTTAGATTCTCTGAAATAAAAAATCCTTAGGTCAAGAATTTTTCCCATGTAGATTCTTGCTACTAAACTGTAAGTCATAATTTTAATGTAGTCCTGACCCTAAGACCCATTGCAAATTATCTAATCTTTCAAAATTTTACTGCTTTAAATATTATGAATTTGATCATAGACAATCAGACATAAATTTAATACCATAGAAAAAAATCCCAGAAACACGAGTTTTACAGATTTTTTCAATGGGTTACTTTGCAGAGCAGAAGTTCTGAAATGTATAAAATTAGCAGAGGCAGGAGATAATAACCGAAACCTCCCTTCCTCTCCTCCCACAAGTTGATTTCTCCCACAGAGAAATACACCAGTGATATAAATTATTATTTGTTATTTTAAAGGGAACATGTTTTTCTGCCTTCCAGATAAAAACCACATATGTATATCAGCAAAAAATATGAGTCAGATAAGGACAGGATGAGCAATTCAAGCTGGCCAGGTAATTGATACTGTAACTGAGGACAAGGGAAATTGTGCTTTCAACCCCACTGATTTCAGCTGACACTACAAAAATTTCTCCAACATTGGAGAAAATTTGCAGTGAATCTAAGCAACAACTTGTTTGTGTTTGTATAGTTTTTTTCCTACAATATTTTGCTACCCATTTAAAAACATTAACATGAGTGAAAGTTTCTGAAAGGAAGGTCTTCTCTCACAGTAACTGTTTTATATTCTATGTGTACTTGAAAAGAAGAGAGCACCTCATTCCACCTATCTACTTCCCCTTAAAACTGTAAAATTCCCAGAACAGAATGGCGTTAATTGGCATGTGAGAAATAGAAAAAACCCAGAAAAATCTAAAATGTTCTTTCTCATTTTTGCAGAAAATAATTACAGTTGTTCTATGGCTTTGCTGAAGATGTAGCATTTCCAGATATAACTAACAATCATAAACCACTGTTGTTAGTACAACCTTATTAGTTCCCTGTTTCTGCGCCAAATAGATCAGAGTAGGTTAAGTTATGAAAGAATTTGAGAGATTCAAAACCCAGTGGTGTTGAATGACCCCATGACAGAATTTATACTTAGCAAAGGTCTTCCTGTGTTCTCTTATCTATACTGGCCCTTCCAAACTTCCTTTTGT
Organism: Pseudotriccus pelzelni; assembly: GCA_035584735.1. NCBI lineage: Eukaryota > Metazoa > Chordata > Aves > Passeriformes > Tyrannidae > Pseudotriccus > Pseudotriccus pelzelni. The sequence continues at coordinate 31,472,772 of JAWMRA010000164.1, read as the reverse complement.
TCTCAAAGTTCTATGGATTATATTTTATAAATTATGACAGGCTACCAATAGAAAATCAGTCATCCAGGAAGGGCATCACCTCTTTTGACTACAGCATTCAGATTACTTTGGCAGCTCCATTATCGTCTCAATCTAATCCCACCTAAGAAAGAAAACTTTGGTTTTGTATTTTCCCTGTCTCTGCCTCGGCAATATTTCAAATTTATGCTTGACATGCTAATTGAAATAAGTTAGTAAGGTCTCTGGATGATCACATGGAGGATACCATCCACCAAAAACTAACATCATGTGCCTCACTCTATGGTTTTATGTCCTTATTGTTACTATTTTTACTGTTATTATTAAGGCAACAAGAAATAAAAAGTGCCAATCTCTATGTATTTTTGAGTGAGGAGCTGGAGAGATGCTGAGGGATATCAGTCAAACCATGACTATATTCTTCAGTATAAGCAGTCTGCAATCTGGGGAAATAAAATAAGGGAAGGAAGAAAACCAACAAAAGGCAGATGAATCAAGTGAAAGTTGACAATGGCTCAAAGTGTCAAGCTTCAAATTATTATTATTATTATTATTATTATTATTATTATTTCTTCCTTTTTTTCTGACAGGATGAACTGATAGAACCGGGAGGAATTTAAATATCCAAACTACCATGTGTTTGTCTGCCCACTGAAGAGCTCATAGCAAAATTCTTCAAAACAGCTGCAAATGACAGGAAATGGGAAGGGGAGGGGCTGGGGGCTGGAGGAATGATAGAGTCTGGGGGAAAACCTAAACCTGAGAAAAGCTCAGTTTTGAACCTTATCAGCACGTTCCAGGTCTCAAGACTAAGACATTAGAGAGAGTGATGCTTTTACTACATGCAAGAAATTATCTCAGGCAACTTGAGTAACTGTTGCTTTTATCTTTCATGGCTAAGCTTCTCCAGCCGTGTTTAATATCCTTTAACTGTTCATTTGTTATTATTATGACTTTTTTTTTTTTTAATCCCCAGAGATTTAAAGCTTATTAGTAAACTTTTTGTTCTTCTATTCTCTTCATTCCATTGCAGAGTTGTCTTTCTTAAAAATATTTAAAGCTTTAGTATTTTTGTTGTTATTTTTTCTCTTATTTTTAATTTTTTTGCATTATCTTTCCATGCTTTCTGTTCATAAGTGGTTTTAGGAAACGCCATTATGACAGCAAGAGATATGACCGATATTAACAACATTAGCCATGAGTGAAACTTTGAATGTTTGAAAATTAGTAGATATTTAACTAGGTATTTCTATTGTACTTCTTATTCTAGATAGATAGATAGATAGATAGATGATAGATAGATAGATAGATAGATAGATAGATAGATAGATAGATAGATAGATAGATAGAACACAGCCATGCTTGAGACCTCAACTTAGAGGTGGGTAACAGTTCAAACACAGACATGTCAAAAAGCTTCCTATTTACAATTTAAAAAACCCCAAACATTCAAAAGTTCTCATGTAGTTTTTCAGACTAATGATATGTATGATATGAAAATCCTGCATCCAGAGAAACACATTTTAAGCACGCTTAGCTTTTTTGTTACTCAGGAGAGAATGAATCCACAGACGCTCACAGGCACCTGCTCGGGTTGCAAGAGTAGCATCAGCAAGCAAAGGAACAGCAAAAGTGAACAGATTTTAAAAAAAGGAAAACATTCCTTAAAGCTTTGGGAAGAAGAAAAACAAAAAGCTCTAGGCACAGCACAGCGTTGCTAGTTTTCCCATAATTTTGTGGCTTCGGGTTTCGCTTGATCTCCAACGGCTACTTTTCATCTACCTGGAGCGTTTGTGTCTCTTTTCCGTACGAATCCCCTGGTGCCAAGCCACAGACTCCTCTTCAGAGGGGTGTTTGTGGAGACTCTCTCCTCTCATCAACTGCTCATCTCAATTAATCTCACCAACTGCTCATCTCAATTAACTTCCTGCAGCGTGAACTCCCAATCCAACAGGGCCAAAGCTGACCAAAGGGTCCAAAAGTTATTTGGAAGGGGAGCAGGGGGTGAGGGAGACGCACACAGACAAATTGCAGGAAGTTTCATTTTTCTCACGGAAACCAACCTAGAAATCAATTCTCTCCTTTTGTGTAACTCCCTCCTAGGCAATCATGCCAAGTGGGAGCAGCAGCTGCCCTGCCTTTCCCCTGTACTCATGCACTGGGCCACCAGTAGTACCAGGGATGGAAAAGGATCCAGACCCCGCTGACCTGTGGACTTTAAAATATCCTCAACAGAAAGAAATCTAACCGCTTCAGTCTAGGTCATAGGCTCTAAATAAGAATAATTGGGAAAAGCAGAAGGGGGGGCTTCTTGCAGACACATCAGTTACACTTGAAAGGTTACCAACATTTCACAATCGTTTTATGACAGTAATTCAGATTAGTATAAAGATGCTCAACCAGAGATAGTCCAAAAACTTCATAAGTGCAACACAGCAAATCACACAGTGAAAAACAACACTAAATAACAGATTAGGTTCTACTCTGGACAACAATTACTCTGGCTTTGCTTTGTTGGTTTTGTGGCTTTTTTTTAAAGAAAAATTTGTATTGGTGTAAGGCTCTAAGATAAAAAGATGACAATTAAAATAACAGAGATCATAACAAATGAAAGTAACCAGACAGCAGATGCTAAAGAGAACTCTTACAGAGGAAATTTATAAGACTTCAGTAAATCTGCAGGAAATATCTCTCAGTTTTGTGGTCTTCCAGTTGATAATCACAGGAATAAAAATTAAAATAAACAAGGATCTTCTAAAAAAAAAAAGAATTGAAGATTTACAGAGAAACCTTTTACTTGGGTCTCCAAAAGAAGATATGGATAGCACCTGGAAACTGTTGGGTTCTGCTTTAATTTCCAAACATAAGCAGGCTCTGGACACCATGTCTCTGGTTTTCATAAGGAAGGTGCAGTTTGCACTGGCAAAACCCTGGCAGGAAGGGTGAACTTCTCCTGTTTTCCAAGCACGAACACTTTTCCCAGGCACAAGTGCTTGCTGATCAAACAAAATGTAAGAGATGTGAAGGGTTTGCAGCCACTCGGTACTTGATATCCATCTTGAAATGTGGAACAAGCCATGGTGCTCTGTTTAATGTGCTAAAAATTCATTACAAGAAAACAGACCTGAGCTGTACAAGTAGGCTGCTTTCATTAAGGAATCTAAACCATGTGGTTGTTTTTTACATGGTTTTTTAAAAGAGATTCAAGAGTTTCTAAGAAACCACATCTAGCCTAATGCAAATGTGGCTCTGATCTAAATTAAGTTTAAAATGTGAACAGCTTGACAGAACTCAGAAAACTAAAACTTTTAATGAGTCATTTGTTACAACTTTTTCTCCACAGGGGAAAAAAAAAATCTGTCCCCTTAACAATAGGGATTAGGTCAATTTTCCTAACATTTTACTGAAATAATCACTTTAATTGTCATTTTCTTTTAAGTTTCATAATAACTGTAGGCTCAGATCTATAGAATTTAGTAAGAACGAAATCAGCAGGGTTCCATGGAAATAATCCTGGAATCTTTAGGTGTTGTTATTTCTCAAGAAATTAGAAGAATAAGGAACTCCCTAGCAAATGTTCAATTTAAAATGATAAATTGAAAAGTCTACCTTTTTATTAGATCCAGTCAACATTAATTATTTCTTAAGTAGAATCTCAGAGGTACAAAGCAGCTTTTTTTTCATCCTGTGTTCATTTTCCAAATTCAATCCAACTATTCATTAATGAGATCACACTGCAAAGAAAGAAATGTGAACCACCCCATTGTGCAAATTTGCTAATCCTGTATTTACTGCTTGCTCACACTAATAAAAGGGTTAAGTTTTCATGTCAATAAAGAAAAAGTTAGAGTAAATGATGTAAATATCTGTTTAAAGGAAGAAAAACTGCAATACTAGAAATCTTCAGAAAAATGAACAACTGGGAAAAGCAAAAGTGTCCCGTAGGAAGGTGTTATTGAGAGACATTCAAAAAAAAGTAGGTATTTCTGGGACTATTTTCTGTAAAGCAATAGTGAAATAGAGCTAAAATGTGCATATTGCAGATCAGAGGGGTCCAAGTTTTTTGAAGGGCAAAGGTTACCATTGCTTCTTTTGAGTAGGGTAACCCCGTCTTGTGCTTCAGGGGAGTGGCTGTTTAAATACAGCCCAAATGTGCCCAGGGCAAAAGGGGGTTCCTATGCTGTCACTGCCATAAGCTGAGATGAGAGCCAAAAGCAAGTGTGTTGGGTTTTTATACTTGGGGCCTGTAAGGCCAAATACATATTCCAGGTATGGCACAAAGGGGACAGACACTACAAACCTATTTGTCTATTTTGCTGTTGCACTGATGAAGACAAAATCCATCTTAAAGCCATCACTGGAAGCTCAGTTCTATGAATTTCATGGCTTTGGAGGTTACAAACCAAAAGGCAACAACATCAGAAAAAAAACCCAAACAACCAAAACACAGGCCAATTTCCCATCCACCCAATTTGGAGGGCAAGAACATTTGTCATTTGAGATTATGGGCTTTGAAGAAATAGAGTTTGTCAACCCACAGCGTTTCATTTGCTTGCTTTGTGGGTCCCTCATGAGCAAGGTAAAAACCAAACAACCACACAAAACAGCTGTGTTTGCATTTAGACAAACATTAATTGATTGAAGAAATGAGTAACCTCAAAAATAGTTTGGAAAGTTCATAGCATCCTTCAAATATTTGTAGACTATTAGAATTTAACTAATTTAATTATGTATGTAATCTTTTGCTACAACAGTATCTGGAAACTAGGGGCAGAAGGCTCACCACACTTGTGCAATATGGACGGAAATAAAAGAATGAGTTAAATACTCTGAAAGGTTTTTCCTGACAGTAAATCTACCTTCAGCCTCAAGTTTCCAGAGGACACCATTCTGTTTTCAAGGGAAAAGAGAGGGAAAATATTGTAGCAGTAACCTGGCAGACGCGTCTGTGGCATATTCTGTTACTCCACCTCCCAAAAATCTGCTGACACATCCCACAGACACATGAGCAGATGTTGATATTTACAGCATATTCTCTTTAGAAACACAAGTCCCACCTGGGAGCTTAGGGAAGGTCTGCAGACACTGGCTGGAGCCCTGGAATGGTTGGGAAGGAATTCACCATAGCTGTGCTCGGCTGGAGAAATGGAGGTGGTGAAAAGAAGAACACATTTTAGACACACATAGGACATCTTTAAAGGAATTTGACATTGGTATAGTCATATTTAGTCATATATAGTCATATAGTCATATAGTCACATTTGTCAGTGGTATAGTCCATAGAACAGTGCAAGAATTTTTTACCATATCTTTTTTCAAATGTCATTCCTCTGATGCCAGATATCACTGCTTGGACAGGTTTTACTCACCCCGTGTTCCATTAAACTCTTTCAGTGGCGTACATTGTTGCACTCTGAAAGGAATCGGTCGCTTTGAGAGAGTAAATGCAACTTCTGGAATTATTTTTTTGTTATTTTTGGGTTTTGATTCATCTCCTTTTCTGAACATCTTAGCCAAAGAAGTTATTAGAAAACTGTCTTTTATTTATTTGCCTTAGATTTCATGCCTCTAATTAATTTATATTCCTGTAATACTTAAGCCACTTATTTCTGAGTTTTTTTCTATGGAAATCATAATGTAAAATGATCCTTTGAGCACTCCATAAATACAATACAGGGCACTGTTCCATAGCAAAGAATCTATTTCCTTCAGTATTTTGCCTTGTCCGTAGTTTAAGCGGTATCAGCTCCCAGCTGGGTGCTAACCAGAGAAATCAGGGAGCTCTGCAATGCACCAATGTGCCCAGAAGCCACTGAGTTATACAGCAGGCAAGTCCAAAACATGTACCTCATTAATTAATACCATGCTTTTGGACTGTACATTTATTTGCTGAATAAGTTCCACTGGTAGTTAGAAAATAAAGTAGGTAATCAGAACCAGATGATAAAGCACAGAACATTTATTATTTGCTTCGTTCTTCAAAAACTCCGGAGCAGATAGCATTATTTAAAAGGATAAAAAGAAAGCAATTCTCATCTAACTTAGCTTGAAATTACGGCAGTTTAGCGCACTGAATAAGTAATTCCCCCCCAGATCAAGCCCTGACTGCAGCCATGACAAGCTGCACATGCAGGGAGGGCAGAGCAGCAGACCAAGGGACACTGCTAATTTAACAACAGACATTTTAAGTTGTTCCTACAATACTGGATGCAGTTCCAGCATGTTGATTTTTACCAATCCAAAAAATATCTAAATTTTTCTCAGTCCTTCTCTGCTCAGAGCTTCTGTAGCACTAAAGTTAAAAACTAGAAGACCCAGCCCTTCCACGTGAGTTTGAGCACATAAAGTTAGTGTAATTCAATTTACTGGGACAATTCGGATGTACATACATACTTGCAAAAATCGAAGACTTCCAGAGTGAGCAGGAAATGAAGGGAGAGGAGGCAGAAATCTCATGTCTAGGTGCTAGGCACCACAGGTTCTGGTTTTCCAGCACCACATAAGTTGAAGAGGGAATGTTCCAAAGCACGTGTGCTACTGATCTATAAAATTTGATGACATTCTTTATCTCCCCAAAGACCGGAGTTCCTAGATCTGCCAAAAACTTGGACAGCAGTTCAGCTGCTTGTGCATACAGCCACACTTGAGGTTACAAACAAGCCCCACTGAAGCCCATGACGTCAATCAGATGGAGCAGCTCGGCAGATAGGCCCCTTCTGCTAAGCAAAAGTCTCAGCTGAACAAACAATGACATGATCTTCCTTGGTTCCTGCTTGCAGTGCATAACAACGACTGGAGGTAATCAGGCATGTAATTATATTTGTACTTTGTATTTGCTAAGGTTGCATGGCTTAAAAAAATTTACGGCTTTGGGATACCAGTGCGTATCTATAGATGCCTTTTCACATTTTCCATGATAAATGTACTTCTCTATCTCTGCGCATATGGAATAAATCCTGGTGTGGAAACATGTAGAACCCGTTCTTCACAGTCATGATAGGCACAGATCACCTGGTGTCCCTGGGCTGCAGTCTCCAAGTAACACACACATTATCCAACATGCTCAGCATGAGCTCTTATCTACTGCAGGAGCTCCTGACAAGGACCTAAGACTTGCAAAGACAGTGGGAAACCCAAACCATTAAATGCTAAGAGAGAAATCATATCATGCATCATCCACCAACCCCAAAAGTGGGCAGTGCCATCAGAAGGACAAGGACTCTTGCTCCATGGCACTGAAATTGTGTCATTTAGTAATAACTTTCTGCATCCTTAAGGAAGCTGGCACAAGATGTCGCTAGGCGATATTTCGGCAGGAAATTTATGGATCACGTCATTGTGAACGACTGGGGGAAAAAAAAGCCTCAGCTTGTGTCAGGGACTTACTAAAGGCTCTTTTCCTGGGATCATTTGGGAAACTATCAGCATTACTGTACAATTTAAGGCTCCTCTGCTAGAAAAGTTAAGAATCTTGCTGAGAAACTTGTTCCATGTATCTACGGTCAAAAAGCTTTTAAACCTATAGGCTTTTAAGAAATATGAGAAAAAAATCTGTTCCATATTTATGTAAAGGATTAGATGAATCTTGTCCTGGGTGACAAAGGCCTCTTACTGCATATCCAGCTGCAGGCACCAGTGCTTAAATGAGCTTAGTTTTTTTGCTTTCACTTCTGGAGAAACTAAAACAATTCCAGTGTATAATCACAAACTCGGAAAATATACAGACAGTGCCAGATTCAAATTATCATTTGAAATTAGAATCATAGAATCAGCCAAGTTGGAAAAGACCTCTGAGATCATCAAGTCTAATCCTTGATCCACTACCACTGCAGTTACTAAGCCATGGCACTAAGTGCCACATCCAGTCTCAAATCAGACAGTTTTGAGGCCATATATCCAAAGACTAAAGGTAAAATCACGATCCACAACTACTTATGCTACTGAGAATGCTCATCTTGTGTGGGACAATAAATAATATTGCTGTGGACAGTATGTGAAAGCAGTTTAGAGTCTGGTTTAATCTCTTCTAGTGTTTAATTTCTCACACGTGATTTTTAAATTCATATTTTGTCATGTGAAATACTTTGCCTTTCAGTAAATCCAATCGTGTCAAACTTTGCTTCAATCCCAAGAATCTGTTCTCCACGTCTCCAGGTCATATGATTTAAGGGTCATTTTTATTCCTAACCCAAGACTCCTGGTCGTTGAACCAGTCACAAGTCACAGCACTTCTCTCATGCTAAAGCACCTAAAGCGATGAGAAAGCTGACGCTGCAGATAAGCTGCGGCTTGGATCGCTTACAAAAGGGGATCTTTCATGCTTAGCAATCCTCAGTTGTGCAGGGAAAGGACAGCTGGGCTAACCACAAAAAACAGAACAACTATTGAGCAATCCACAGTCCTCATTTTAGTGTTCCCCTGTCCAGTTTTTCCATTAAGTTTTCAGACCCTGCTTTTTTATTTCAGTTACTTTGCTAAAGAACGAACCACCCAGAAGATAAAGTAAGGCACGTTTTTGTAGTTTCACTGGTATATATTCCCACCAAGACCTCCAGGGCCACAGAAAGGGCCATAAAAAGAAACAATCCTTAATTGTTTACTCCACACAAAACACACCTTGCCTCATCCTCCAGACTCACCTTTTAGACTGTCTCTAAGTGCAACTTTGGTCCTGAATAAAGTCTATTTTCAGAAAAAAAACCAACCTCCAAACCTATAAAATATCTGAGATAGAGAAAGCAGAAAGCATGCGTCCCACTGAAGGCTTTCAGCTTCAGTTTGTGATCTGTGGACAACTACATGACTAGAGTAAAAGTAAACTATTTTTTTTTCTAGTGAAAAAAATGTGTCTCTATCAAGGATTTTATACTACATTTGAGTTCTGAAGAGAAAAGACATTCAGAGATTAACACACACATCTCTTCATACTGACAAACTGCACTTGGTTAGATTAATCACAAAAGTAGCTCTAGAATCTCTGGGGCTAATACAAAACAGGAAAAGTATTTCCTTCCTCTAGTTCCTAAAAGCTGGCTCCCTTCATGAGATGACATGTATCTCAGACAGCTGGGCATGAAAGCAGCTCTCCAGCCCTCAGCTACATCACAAAGTCATCCTGACAGAAAATCAGTTGAGAAGGAGAAAAGGGGTTAAAAAAAACCCCAACCAAAACCAAAACACAACCCCTCAAAAACAAACAGAAAAACCATCTCAAAACCAAAAAACAAATTAACAAAAACCCCAACAAAAACCCAAACAAAATATAAAAAAAGAACATGCAAATTCACCCTGTCCACTGCTGAAGGAGAATAAGGGAAGCCTTCCACTAGGCTCTGGTTGCTGGAAACAACTCAAACTGTTAAGGTTTTCTGTCCCTTACTATGGAAATTTGCCCTCAGATAGACAGAGCCACTAAGGAGTTGACACGTGGGAGAACCGGACTATGCATCAGGGTTAATGGAGTTCATGTTATTCCCCTTGGATTTGACTCCAGCAAGTCTGGCAGTCTGAACAAACAAGTCAGTCTGAAGGCAGGCAGAGATGTCTAAGGCAGGGAAGAGATAAGATGAAAGCACAGTGTTTAAACTTGACTCCTGAGGCACTTCATTTTTATTTCCCTTTACAAGACTCCTCTCTTGGGCTGGCCTGGAAAGAAAATCATCTTTCTATAGAATCGAGAGTCTGTAAGTAGAAAAATAATACATGGAGGTTTAAAGTGAAAATATAAAATAGTAATGTTAACAGCACTGTGTAAAAAGAAGGTAGACATCAAGAAGAAACATTTAGTTGTTGCTCCTAACTGGGATTCTACCTGAGAGGGAAGTTTGGGGCTGAGGAGTGAGGTTTCCTGTTCTGAGAGGAGCCTTTGCCCATCTAAGCCACACAAGCAGGAAGACAGCTATTTATCTACAACAGCTGACGTCTCTGCTGCTGCTGTTACTGGCAGAACAACAGCCTGGAAAAACTTCTGCTACCTCAGCTCCTGAGCACAAGAAACTAGAGTAGAAAAGAAAACGATCTTTGTCTTTATTGTTCTTGGACATAACCAGGACCTAACCCCATTTAAAAAACACCAAGTCTAAAGAGCCTTTAATAAAGGGTTATGATAAAGGCAAATATAATACTGAAAACCAACTACACTCCCCTCTTTCACTAGGGAGGCTTCTTGAAAGAGCTACGGACATAAGGGCTCAAATGGGTAGTGTAATGTAAGTGCACTACAGAACTGAAGCCATTTGAACCTTCCCAGGAAGAAACAGCCTTTCCAGAAGTGACACTCAGATCACACAAGTTTTGGACTGACCGTGAGTTTCAAAAGCAAACCGTTCACAACCAACTTTCTGCGAATAACCTGCAGAACCAGCAATTTTCACCCACCCAATTAAGAGTCCCACAGCACACAGAACACGTGGTCATATCGCCACAGTGAAAACCACTGTGCACATTTACACCAAGCAATCACAGACAAGGCTTTGAGTTATTCTGCAATCCAATCAGCACAAATATAACAATATTACTGCCCACGTTTCTTACTAGTTAACACTGAACTCTTATTTTGAGCATGAAACTAATTGTCTAATACTTGGAACTAAAAATTGTGGTTATGTTTTTACGTTCAGTGGTTGTCTCTGTTGTTAAACTCTTTCAGTAAAAAATATGTTTTTATAGTATAAGTAAACCCATTTCTGGTTTTAATTAATTTCCCATCTATTTTAGCTGCATCATAAGCATGATGGCAAACAACCTGTTCAGACAGCAGTTTAATCCACTAAACATAGGACAACAGGCCTGTTTTTTAAAACTCTGACCCATAGGAATAATGCAAGTAGCACCAAAGGTATGATCCTGAGAGGCAAAATTATACTCCATAGGACTAGACCGCCCAGACAGTTCAAGTGAAACACCTGGAGAGATATCAGACCGTGATCACACCACAGTCACACAGCAGGTAAGGTATGGGGGTGACCGCTTTCCCAATTCTTTGCAAAAGTAGAAGGAATCAGCAATAATTCTTCTTGTGAAACAGCAAACCATATTTTCTTTCTGGCAAGCAGCCGAATTATTCATGTTTGGGAAGTGTACTGAGGTCTATCAATAGAAAGTGCACCAGGAGCGGAAAACACATCACCACCCATGTGTTGCAGAGACCTCCATCAAGTTTCCTCCTTTGGAATCTAGTCTGAATTAAGAGCTACATAAAACTTTGATGTAAAGCAAATAATTGTTCTCCTCAAAATACAAGCTGGTTTTGTGCTTTGAAGATGTGTGGCAGCAAAGAGCGGGAAGTCACAAATGATTTCCATGGGAAACATATGACTCCACAGCACTCCTATCATTGCTCAGACATCTACTCCTGGGTCTTCTGATTACACTGTGAAAGGATGTGAAACCTCAGAAGTATTATTTCTTGTATATTTGTACATGTCATGAGCACAATGAATTCGCTTGCTCCCAGGGGCAAATCAAGGAGCATGCTTATTGCTAGGCCCAGAATGCACTAAACTCAGGTTTTGATCTATTAAAATAGACTATTTACAGCAAAGGTTTCCTTTTTGAAGAAACTTCCTCTCTAAAATATAATTTTTTTTTTTCTTTTTGCACCTATACAGTTTGATGCATGCTCATACATGCTTAGATGAGGATGCACCCATGGTGCTCATATTATGGTTTTGGTACTAAAGAGCAAAAGCTGATCTAGCATAACCTGTTCTCCCTTGAACATGCAGGTCTTCAACAGAGAGAACCACCAAAACTCAGCTGAGAAACCCACATTCCCTGTTTCTAGAGGCACAAGTATTCTCAGGACTTATTAAAAAATTTCATTTCTGATGCTGTAACAAAATTAAGTGCATGAAAAATAACTTCCATTCACCAAAAGGCACAAAAAAATGCCTAACTAACTTTAGCAGACAACAGGTAAGGAAATTTATTCTTACAGCTTTACAGGCAGGCAGACTGTAACTGGATTTATTTCTTGTTCTAGTTAGTTTTCACCATGTACTTCTCAAAGTGTCTGAATACCTTTGCAACACCTTCACAACACCTTCCTGCTCAGAGCCTCTTGGCAACATGCAGACATTCTGCAGTTGCCACCTGCCATCCTTGCACTGCTGGTGAGCGTCTGCATCATGTGAAAAGTCTCTTTTGCCCCAAAATAGCAATCCTACAAAACCAATTTTTAGGTGAAATTTCATTTGAGAATCCCTTCTTATCGCAGCATCTGAAGTTACCTGAAACTAATACTATGCACACACTTATGACCCATAAAATATGTACCTTCGCTTTTAAGCTTGTCTGGTTTGGTTTTAATTTTTAAGCCTCTCTTAGGGGAAAAAAAAAAAAGTAACTTCCCTGAAAGAGTGCAAACAGGAGCCCGAGGGTCATTCCAGAACACATGCAAGGTGAAAGAGCGCATTAGCTCTTTTCAAGGCAAAAATAGAGATCATGTGAGGAATGTGCCAACTTGCCATAGACGGCCAATAGACAGCGATTTGACTTCCTAATTGCATTTCTGTTTTTCCAAGGCCAGGGGAATGAGAAGAACTTCAAGGAAATGAAACTCTCCAATTACAAGTATCAGCATTATTACATTTGCTATATCTGTGCTGAAAAACATGAGGTTTTCTTTCTAAGTACAGAAATAACAGCAAATGTTCTAACGAGTGATCCCGATGTGAGGGGCACCACATGAATTTTCTGGTTCACATAGAAGTAACTTTTTGGAGCTGACAGATCCTTGTATTAGAAGCCATAGTAAGCCTTCCTGATGCTGAGTAGGCACTGGAACAGGCTGTTCCCTGGCTAATGCATCCTTGCTATCCACAGCTTCTGAACAAGCAAATGAATCTGCCCTCCAGCACTGTCTTCCTTATCAGTGGCTGCAAGGAAGACATCTAAGTCATGGCTGAGGTGGAGTTCACTGTATGAATTAAGCACAGCCTTGGTACACTGCAGATGGTGTTTTACACATCGCTGACCTCACATCCACATCTTTTTAATGTGCATGGAAATGTTTTACTACTCTCTGCATCTCTTTTAAAGGAAGTATTTTTACTATTTTGTGAACAAAATCAGTATTTGAAGCCTAACAAAATATAATCAAGTCTACTGATTTTCCATCAAAACAAGCTTAAAAATTTCCAGGCACAGATACTTTAGGATAGGACTGTGGCCTAAGAACTGAGCCCTGTGTCACACTGTGTTTAGGGAGGCAGGGCTCAAGGGAGGATGGAGCGAAAAGAGGTGAAGATGTGGGCAGGAGCTCTGAGACATTCCTTAACAAATCCCTTTAAAGTGCTACCACTTCTGTGGAAACTCAGGGGAGGAACAAGCTCCAGCTTGGATACCAAGCTAAATATGTTCAGCAGGTCTGCATGTTAACCGTTAAAGGTGGCTGACTGCTGGTTCAGAGAGCCTTTGTATTCACTCTGGTAGAGAGCAGGATAGATGAAATTTCCACCTCATCGGTAGTTTTTAAGTAGAAGGTACCAGAATCTGACAATTTTCTGTTGCTTTTCTGCAATGAGTGATGAACAACAACCCGTTCTCAAAACATGGGAGCTTCATTTAGACTGTTGGTTATGGCAGAAAATTTTCCTGTGCTCACTCCCACATCTTAGCCAGTCAACAGTTTGAAAAACTTCTTCCATGAGTATTTTTTATTTGCAGCCTGTCAACATAAACTCTGCAGTTTTCCTGGCTTTGGTTTAACTCAGGAAACAGAACCGGTAATGAGCACTGTTATAAGCAAGGGGAGAAACAATTGTTGGAGCGCTATTAGGTTCATAAGGCTTAAATCATTCCAGTGACTGTTCCCCATCATTCCTTGTATGCGAAGACTGAATTGGAAAAGAAAGTTGAAGTTGCAGAAAATTTAAAAATCCTAACAGCCAGATTATAACTATTTTACCTCAAAGCAACAGATTGTCCCCTATTGAGGAGATACATAACTGTGTCCTGCAACAGCTGTTTTGTGACTTCATAATCAGAATTCAGGTTTGTGATTTAATGCAACTCAAAACACATTTTAGCAGTAATAAACCTGTCTGCTTAGTACACAACACACATTTCCCGCCCTGTAGAAGAACATGCAGTCTGCAGCCAGACAAGCAGACTTTTATTCTGTGATCAGCTGTAATGTCATTCTGATAACACTTAACCAGTAAGAGAAGCAAGGCTTTTAGTTCCTTCTCATTCCTGAAGGCAACAGTCCATTCAAGTACTCTATTTGTGTAAAGCACTTGCTGCAACAGTTTAAAGTGGAAGTTTACTTGAAAAAAATAAAGGTTTAGGTTTCAATCAATAGCCTATCAGATGTGTGGCATCCAACCTTCACATTTATATCTCTCTCATTCTAACAATACACATTTTCAGAATCTGAAATGAGAGATTAGTGCTAAAGGCAATATGGTCTTATCTTTAAAATGATGAAAGGTCCTGTACATATTTCTCCCAATTTTCACCAAACACAGTTATCCAGATGAAGTGATTTAAGAGCTTACGCCCTTTAAAGGGTGTTTGGTTTTCCAGGCATCCTGAACTACTGGCAGGTACAGTTTGAGTAGCAGGATGTTTCATACTGAAGAATAAAGCTAAAGCAGGTAAAAGTAAGGCATATCTCCATCCAGAAGCACAATATGTGTTGATAAGGGACTTTCTTACATGGAGATTAAAAAAACCAGCAAGTAAAGACTGTCACCACCTAGGAATTTCATGAGCACATTTGCTAAAAGAATCTGGAACAAGTGCAAGATATATAAAGTAATTACCTCTACCAGTGTTCTGGATTGCCAAAAATTTCTGTCTAATAGACTCATCTGTCTGAAGTGTTTGAAGCTTCCAAACAAATTTCAGTGCTTTAGGAATTTCTCAAGGAACAAGCACAGCAGTTTCAAGGGCCCAGAGTTTTAATTTTTTCCACATTAAAAAAAAGAGATAGAGGTGTAATCTCGAATGTCCTCTGTCAGCTTCTCAGAACCTAAACCAGGGAGATGTTCAAAGCAGCTGTGGCAAGGCTCCAGCAGTGGTGGGAGGAAAGCTTTGTCCCGCCTGCCAAGAATCTCAGCGATGGAGAGCAGAGAGCTGAACTTTGCCTTACATAGTGGCTGACAAGCCCAGAGGTCTGTACAGCTTTCATATTTTCACTTGGCTTTACTTGCTTACAGAACTGTGAACTCTGTGGGAATCCAGGGGGAAGAACAAAAAAAAAGCTTTCATTGTAAGTAACTAATTCGTACTGTGTTAAGCCACTAGTTACAGGTCAGCTTTCACTCTGGTGTCCAGCTACTACACATTTCTTGTAATGTACCTTCTCATAAAGACTTCCCCCCACAACCATATATTGCCTGATAGTGTGGATTTATTCAAATCTTGACCTAAAGGGCCCTGCTTTGCCAGAAATGCCCAAGAGAAAACCTCACATGACGTGCCTCACATTTGCACTTCACAAACTGTTTAATCTTGCCCGCAAACACCTGAGCGAACACAGGATCCCCCCCAGATCTTCAACAGCCATTTTTTAAGTCACCTTTGCCAAAGGACAGCTAATTTATTTTTGGAAGAGTGTTATTTTGTTAATTCTTTGGTTTCTTGCTATTCTGGTGCCTCGATGTGGCATACCACTAATTCTTTCCATTTCACTTTCATAAATCTTTTGCCCCTCTAAAATAAAAATCAGCAGGCTGGAGCTATAGCATTAAGGAATTTTGATGTGAATTTGGTTTAAATCACAGGATAGCTTCAAGCAATATAAAGATTTTCCTCTTCACTTGAGGAAAAAACCAAGTACGTTGTTTGGGGTTTGACATTAAATAACATTTTAATGTTCTGCTTTGCAGAGTTACTTTTGTTTAGAGAATGCTGCTTTTTCAGTTGTGCTTTGGATAAGGCTCAGTATTTTGTATTTCCCAAAATGTATTTTGTGTGGTCTTTCACTGTTCATTTTCTTGTTGTTTTTGCCAAGAACATTCGAATGTTTGAGGCTGAGCAAGACTCACGTGTTTGTTTGGGATATTTTTCTCCAACTGGAGAAAATATTACTCTTCTTCCCCAGTTCAGTCACTGAACCAAGTCTATTTCTATTGACTAGATGGAAACTTTAGTTTGGTTCTAGATCATGGACTGAACCTGCAAAGGCATTTAGGTGCCTGACTCCCACATAAACAACAGGAATCAGAGAGCGTTTTCAGTGAGGACTGCACTATCAAGCCAGATTCTTTCCACCTCTCATTCCCTGCCCCTCCCTGCAAAAGAAACACTATGAAATTTTTCTCCAGAGGAAACTGTTTGATTTCACAGATACTGGAAGCTGCACACGCAGGCTTTTTTCTTCTCCGTGTAACAAATGGGCTGGATGTGCCAAGGGGCATCAGATGTGCTTTACCCCGTTTTCTGCCCAAACATTGGCAGGGGGACCATGAAAGCTGAGTTTATGGAACAAACAGGCTACTGTAGCAAAGAGGCTAAATGATTTTTCCACAATACAGCACCCTACAAGGATTCTTCCCAGGGAAGCTGCAGGAAGAGGTGCTCCTGCACATGCTATTAGCCAGCTACCCAGCGAGATGGCAGGGCAGTGGGGAGAGGGGATCTGTGCCAAGTGTGCCTGTGTGAATAAAGAAAGGGGATTTATGAACTGCTGAAGTGTTCATCACGTGAGTTCTGTTTCCTTTTTAGTTCTAATCAGGGTTCTCATGGCAAAGGCAGCAAGAACATTGCTTTGCTCCTCATGACGCTGTATTTCTGCTACACAGGGAACGCTCCTCACATGACACTTACAGGGGTGCACACCTGACTGCAGAGTAAAGGAGAGCATCTCCTACAACATCCCCAGCTGAACCCTACCTTTCTCATTGTAATTATTTTCTCACTTACGCTGTCAGTTCAATTTTTCAGCCTTAGAGCTGACCCCTGAGCATTGTATCTTTCTCCTGTCGATGTTAAATGAGTAACTGCAACCAGAACTCTGGTCCCAAAAATGCACACAGGTTGCTTCCCCTACACCAACAGCCTTGAGAATAATACTAATTCTCCTAGCTGTGTGTAAAGTGACACAAATATAGCATGGCACAGTCACAGGAGTTGATCCTGTCGTGGTTGTATTTCATGGTTTTCAGCTCTCTTTAGTTCAAACTTAATTTTCTCACAAGAACTAAACTTACTGATAATTCTATTCAAGGGGAATACCTTTAGTGATCTTCTATCCATTTGACCAGGTTCTCTCACTCTACCGTATAACCTAATGTGAACCCATATATTAATGAGTGATACATTAATGGAAATACCACGTACTCACAGATAAAATAAGGGAGGAAAACTATTACTAAGCAACATGTGACACAGTGAGTCTTAAAATACTCTGGGATAGGTTTGAACTACTTGCTGGCTAAGAAACTGCTGAATCATGCCCTGAGACTCATACCAAAAATAGCATTCCATCTGGCAAAGCACATATAAGCTATTAATGCTCCCTATTGTTCAAACCTGCTGATTAACTGCTGGTCACAAAGCATGAGAAGGCATTCTCCTGCTTTTTCTGTCTCCTTGAGACAAAGATAATAGCAAATATGTTTTCTCCTACAGTAGTTCTCCCTTCGACTGCATCAGCTTTTAACAGAACAAGAAAGTTCACAAAATGTTTTCAAAGCATCCTGTGAGCTCTCTGCATTTGACACACCTGAGGAGAAACTTTACTTGCCTTTTTGTACACTGATGGGTAGCAGATATCACTCATCTCTCAGTTTTAGTCCTCCCTGGTGAGACTGATGCTCTCAGTAGATCATCTGTAAGTTATTTCTTAAACGTAAGGGGAGAAAAGATTATTTAAAGAAGACTGGACTAATATGAGAAAAGCAGTTCTCTCTGAAGTCTAGGAAAAGGTGATTTCTTAATGCCCTTAATGGTAAGGGAGAGATTTTAAACAGCTGAGTACAAAGGGTCCAGCTGGAGTTAATTTTATTGTCTAAGAGGCTTTGTAATGACTCTGTTTCCTGGCCTTTGGCATCCCACAGGTGGAAGGAGAGACAAGAGTTACCCTCTGAGTTTCTCTTGGGTGCCTTGTTACCTTCTCCCTTATTCTTTCTGCCTCGGTGTGACAGAGCCGTATACTGAAGTCCTGGGATTATCAGCAGAAAGGGTGCCATGCAGGCTTCTGGGATGAACTTGGACACATCTTCCTGAGGTGGCTGGGCACCCCTCTTCCAACAGCACGAGTTCCACCCCCTTTCTGGCCCCTGTGCCAGTGTGCAACGGCTCTTGCTTTGTCCCCAGTGCACTATGGCTGCTGCTGGCCTCACCTTGGGAGTGTTGGATAGGGATAGGGATAGGGATAGCTCAGGCAGAGCAGCTCCTCATTAGGACTGCCAGAGGATGGGCAATGCAAAATTGTAGAGAGAAGCCTAAGAAAGGATGAAATATTACTGCAATTTTCTCTGCTCAGTTTGGGAGTGTTACTTCCCACCCCTGTGGCTGACTTCACCTCTTCACAGTGGCTGCCTGCCATCCAGGTAGTGTCTGACCATCTAAAACACATTGGTGCTCTTAAGAAGAACAGAAAGTGTTAACCAACTGCTCTGTAACCTTTACGTGGACTTGGGTATCTCATAGAGAAACATTCTCATACACTCTTTTTATCACAGAAGAGGTAAGAAAAATGTTTGTGGTGACACAGCCACTTGAAGTTGCAGGTCTTGCATTTTGTCTGTAACTTACATATCACTATGTAATTTTTTTGTTGTTTTTTCGCAAATAAAATCCATCCTTGAAAAGCAAACTAATCTCTAGGCAGGAAGCGTGGGCAGCTCAGCTCTGCAGTCTCTGTGGAGAGCAGCTCACTCAGAAAGCACAGGGTGGTATTTCCAGAGTTTCCTTTATGGAACTTTAGCTTGTGGTAGGCAGGACACGTGGGGTCTGAACTCCAACACGCTGAGTTCATTTGCTACTTTAGCAAAGCTGCTGCATCCACACTGCACAGGGGTTATAGATACTTTGTGCTATATATTTCTGCTATAAAGAACAAACCCTCGGCAGATGATAATCACAGTTACCTTTGTGCTATGTATTTCTCACAAGTTCATGAGTAATTCAGTGAACTCCTCCACACAGCTCTAATTAGATAATTCCTCTTGTTCTCTGCCTGATAGGCTGCTCTTTTCCCTGAAATCCACAAGTATGTTTTGCTTCGTGATCCTAATTTTTTAGATTTCGACAGCAAACAGTGGAGATGATCAGAACCCAGAAGTGGTTCCCTGCAGACAATGAGCCTGAGACACAACCTGCAGTAATTAACCTTCCGTCAGTATCAGCAGGATGGCACAGAATTGTCTCACTCCAGGTGACTTCAGAGGCAGCAGTAGGATCTACAGACAGTTTACTGTAGTGGGACAAGCAATGCTTCAGAGTAAGGGGCCAGGGAAAGATGGGAATGTCCATGGAATAAACTGAAGGCCTGAAGAGTGCAGGGACTTAAACCAGTAGAAGACAGTGAAACCAATGATCCTCATTCTGCAGTGTGTTCTGTGTCACAGACTCCTGGTGGGCTGATGTAATTCCCAATTCCTTAACACTGGATACACTTTTATCATCCTGGTCTGAGCTCTCCAATATGCTCTCCAACAAGCTCTAGACAAATACTCCTTCACAGAAACTGCCTTCTCTTATGCCTCTCTTGAGAAACTCCCTCTCTTGCTGTCAGACTTTGCTGCTCTGTGAAACCCAGGTCAGAACTGGCTTTTTCACTTCCAACCAGTGCTTGCACTTGAGGCCTCCAGAAGTGGTTTATTTTCCCCATCCTGTTGTTTTGTGATCACAGCCAAACTTCTGGTACAATCTGTTTAGCATGATGTAAGATTAGAAATGCTGAGTCATCCTCAAGCATGTCTAATAATGCCTTGTATCACTTCCTCAGGCTGCTCTTGAGAAACTGGCCTTTCCCTTTTTAGTAAGTGTCATTCCTAGATGTCAGCTGAATAAAAATGCATTGTAGGAATACCACCGAGGCGAAATATTCCTCATGATTTTACTGCTTAAACTTTTCCTCAGTAACAGTTTTCACAGGCAGCAATATATAATGACTAAATTGGTTTTAATGTATCTAAAAAGAAGCAGGATAATACAGTGATATCCTCCTGTTCAGAAGTGTTAACAAGCAGGATTAGACCTGTAATTTTTTGTCACTGACTGTCTTTTCATGAATGTCTTGATTCCTCTTTTCTGCTGTCAAATTTGTCAAATGTGTACAAAATTATCTTCAGCAAATAAGTGATGCATGGGAAATGTACAGCCCCAGAAATCAGCTCTTATCCTGAACACACAGGTGCCACTCCCACGGTTTGGAGCTCTGTGGATGTAAGGATATGTGGCTAGGGTGGAGGGGAATGCTGACCTGTGCTTCAGTTCCTGTGTCACACTGAAGAGGACCTGCAAGTGCCACAAAGTTTTGAAGTTACTCACATATCTTCTAGCACTTCTGTTTCCATGCTCTGACACTCATCTACCTCTGCGCTCTGTGGCCAAGTGGGGAATGCCAAGTGGACAGCAGGTGCACCATGGGAAAGAGGTACAAAATCAGCCTGAACTTACAGCTTTCTGCTGAACATCCAGCTACCAGCCTTGTTCTCTTCTGTTTGCTCTGTTACACTTAGATATGACAACATGGAGATTTTATCACAACTAAGCAGATAAAATGAAACCGTGCACACCTCTACAGCCCCAAACTTGAACTGATAACCCACGCTAGTAATCCAAATAAGTAAGTCAACTTACAATTTTGTTGCTGAAAATCTAGTCTTAGTTAGCAAAGCAGAACTGGACAGGAGGATATACCTAAGCATTTAAGGAAAAAAAAATAAATCACTTATTGTCTAATCAGGCTGCTCTCGCTCTGAATCCAAAGACTAGATACCCTCAGGTTTGATTCCTATTTCAGCAAATCTGTTCCTCCTTGTGTCCACACAGTCACACAAAATTAAAGAAATAGAGGAAACAGACAGTGGGAGAAGAGTTTCTTTTCCCTCTTTTGGCTAAGATGAGCCTAATGACACAGATTCAAGGGAAGGAATTAAAAGTGATGAGATGGATTTTGTTATTTTGTAGCTACTGTGGATTTTGCACAGAGCCTCATCATATCTGCCAGCTTTAGGAACTAATTCAAGCAAGTGACATAGATGGAAACAAAAGAGGCAAAGCATGAGTCTATTTCTTTGACAACTGAAGATCCTCGGAAAGGCTACTCTGGGACAGTAAGGGCAGTAAAAGTATAGTTAAAGGTCCTTGAAGTGTGCAAGACAAAAATGGCTTTATAATAAGATATATGTTAATATAATATGTTGCTTTATAAGAAGATATACAGTAAGAGAAACATTCTGTCTTAAAAATAAGTAAGTTTCTTGATAGTCATGACAGTCCAAAGGGGGAAGAAGCTTTTCAAAAGACATTCAGGACATGTTCTTGTACAAAACTTTTCTCCCAGGAGAAACGTTTAATTTTTTTTACATTCATTCCATGGGCATATAGCACTTCTAGCGGTATTTTGCGCGTTTCTCTCCAGGGACTGGTTGGGTTCTAACTGCCCCACTGTGTGCAGGGGTTGTGGGAGAGTCTGTGCCATCCATTCAGTCCATACCTTGAGATTATACTACTGAAACTTGCAGGGGGTTTCTGCAAAGCAGCTGTGGCTGTGCTTACACACCCCCCAAGGAAGCTCCTGGCTTGGATGGGCTGTTTGGTGTTTCTTTGCCCCCCAGCCGTGTCACAGTTTGCTCCTTTCAGGCATGGCTGAACAATGCCAAGGTCAGTACAGGATGACAGGGAATAGTACGTTGCAGTCAAGCAAATGAAGACAAAACTGTCCCAAAGAATGGATTTTTTATCTTGCTTGGTTATCTTTAGAAAATAAATGGACTGCAGCACCCTTCATACTGTAAACAGTAACTTTGACTGGCCTTACTCCAGTAGCACCTGAACAAATATTTCTAACATGGACAACTGCTCCTCCCTCCTTCTCAGCTGGACAGATCACATATTTGTGTAACTCCCTGTCAGGTCTGATGTGGTCAGCCAGTGGAAGGGAGCTCCCAGAAATAAAGGAATTCAGACATTGCATTTACTTTGTCAACAGAACCAAATTATGCCTTTATAGCAACAGCCCCAGAAAATATTCTGTCCAAATTGTCCTAGTTAAGGTCTATAGCTCTCACTTCAATCAGCAGGCTACTGACAGCTAAAGGAGCTCAAAGATGAAGACCGCATAGGATATGTACACACAGAACGCAGGCAGGCTCTGCACAGGAATATTACATTTTGGAAAGGAGTTTTGGCAACTCCGCTGAATGAAAACAGGAATATTTGTACTGTTGTACGGTTGAAGGAAAAATCTAAAATTCCCTGTCATGTTAAATAATTCGGAAGACCTTGTTCAGTTAAAGAAGATTCTCTCTGAAATTATACAATCAATAATCAAGAGGCATCAAGTCCTCCAGTTCAGGATAAAACATCTGAAACGGTTTGAACTGTATTGAAAATGTTAAGGTGAGTAATGTGTGTTTTCTTCACTTACCTAAAAAGAATCCTTAGATAAAAAGGTGCTGAAGCTGCTTTACTTGTACTTTTTAAGCATAAGTATTCTCTCACCATTTTGTTCTTTCAACAGCACATTTCAGTTCCGTCTTCAGCAGTGCCCCTTCGAAGATCTGCTGTATCAGTGCTCGATGAAATCTGTGGTAATTGTGAATTTTGACAGTACTAAGGAAAAAAACATTTAATTCTTACAAAAGATGCCTGAACATTTTACTAATCCTTCAGAACCACTTTTAATAACAAATCCAGAGATTGCTTATAAACTGAAATCAAACATTAAGACATTAAATGAAAAGGTGTATTTACTGATGGACAAGCCAACTGTTTGGACAGATCTCAGGAGGGCAGCTAAGGGGTAGTTGGCTGGTGTGAAGTCAGTGTGAACTACTCCACTCTCTCGGCAGCGGTTCTAGGGGAAATACTGAAGTGAAAGAACTGCAGAAATACATTACATGCAACTGGGGAAAAATAGCAATGGAAAAAATGATATCAGCCCTTGAAAATTAAGGATTAGAAACTTCACAACTTGCAGAGTTTCAAGTATGCTGTAATCTGACTTCATTGATGCTTGTCTTCTCAAGCAAGATCAGACATTATTCCCATTCCTTTTTACATGCTCAGGCATCATTAGTACATCAGCTCTGTCTGTAAATGACCCGAAATCTTTCACTCTTCTCATTTCACAGAACTACTGAATGGGTATGGTTGGAAGGCACCACTGGAGGTCATGTAATCCCACCTCCCTGGTTAAGCAGGGTTCCCCAGAACAGATTTCAGTATTTCCTAGAGCTCTGATTACAACTGTTGTACTGTTCTGGTTTCTCCCCAGTTAGGACTGCCATTCAAGAAAAATACAAAGGAAAAATGGGACGCAGGACTGAGGTTTTTTTCAATTCCAAAGAGAACTGCAGTCTGTATGATTCAGTGCATGAATCGTACATGGCATAGACCTGTTTCCATTTATTTATATGTTACTTACATTTCACTTTTGTTGTACTTTATGTTTACAACTATTTTCTACTTAAATGGGTAAGCATTCCTGACCCATTGAGGATTCAGTTGGTTGTGCCTAAATGTAGTACTTTGCACTTGTCTGCACTGGATTTTACCTTATTTTTTTTCTGGACCATTTAATCTCTTAGTTATGATGCTCTTGGCAATAGGCATACAGCCATATCCCACATCACATTACAGACACGATACATTTTTACCCCCCCCCTTTTTTTTAAGGACACAGGACTTGCACAATCTCTGTGAACTCCACCACATCCTGACAAACTGCTTTGGAACCACTCGCTTAATTCCATCTAAATATGATGGAAGAGAAAGGTCTCGAAGTCGGACCTCAGCAGGTGGGTGAAGGAGAAGCCTGAAACTGTTTTCCTTCCCCAAGGTAAGTGCCCTTGGCATGAGCACATCGCCCGGGTGCTGTTTGTCCTGCCAGGCGGCCCACCCGGCCCTGAGCCCTCACGAGCCCAGAGCACACGTGTCGCCCCCGAGGACCAGGCAGAGCACGTGCTCTTCTTTGCTCTGCTAACACAACAGGTGAGGGGGGAGCACAGCAGGACCAGCTCCTGGAAGAGGCAGGGTTACACAAGACAGGGGTGGGAGCTGCAGTTATTGCAGCTGGTGGTGTGTACAGACCAAGGACACGTAGATAGAGACCACCAGGCTTCATTGGTCCTGCTGCCCAAGGAGGAGCTTATTTTCAGCCTCTGGCACAGGATCACTGGGATGCAGATTTCCTGTGTGTTATCTCGGCCCTGACTGAAGCAGACAACGGCTTACCATGCACAAAGTGGGGGTATTTTCTGAGCCAAACGTACAGCTTTAACACATTTTGCTGTTATAGGGTTTTTTTGATCCCAATGAGTCAGTCATGCTTAGGTATCTCCTGAACCTCTAATAGCAGCATCTACTGTACATTCCCTTACCCTCATCTGCCAAAGGAGGAGACTCAGATTTTCTAAACGTAAGTAACTTCCCATGCATTTACAAGGCATTAAGAACTCTTCACTCTGCATGTGTGAAAACAGATTGCTCCATCACTCTATACCTAGACTAAGAGTGGAAAGCACAAAGCTGCATGCTTGTCTTGTGACCAAATACAATAAAGTTTAACTAGAAAGACATATTGACCCATACAAGGACAAGCTGAAGTATTTGAAAAAGCATTATTGAACAGCGTGCACTTTGTCCATGCTCTTTGCAAGCTTTTAACCAAACATTCTTGTTCAGTTTTTTTTTCCGCCCTTCAGTGTTGCAAAATAAAGTCTTTTTTAAAGCAGAAGCTAAAGGCACAGTCTTATCCCAAGAATAAAATAATTTTTATTACACCATGCAGTTACGAGCACTCACAAGCAGGAAAAAGACAAAAAGGACTGTTACTCTAATACTACTAGTTTCTCTAGTACTAACTACTTAAGACATGAATGCAGAGTCAAGCACAATACATTCCTGGAGCACCTGAAAATAGTTCAGTCTTGAGGCAGATGGAAAGGCATTACCTCCTCCACAGTGCTAGATTTAAAAGAGCTACCAAGTTGCTCTCACTTCTCTAACAGAAAGTCTTTAGTCTAAACCACTTCACATTTGCTGACCTGGGAAATACACACCATACACTGCATAGAAGCAAATACAGCAGTGACTGGAGTATTTTAAAACTACTAGATATGAACCTACCTACTCCTTTTCTAAGAGACAGTTTTCTTAATAAAGAAACAGAAAATAGTTTAAAAATTGAAGGGACTGAGTTCATTCTTTCTGTTCTCCTTGAACAAGATTCAAGTTTCAAAGCCCATTATCAGTGCCCAGTTTATTAAAGTGCTTTAGAAAACAAAAATCAATTAAATATTCAAGAGCAAAATAACAGGATACCTTGCCTTCCACAGGCAGGGCTGATATCTCAACTATCTAGCAAGCAAAGCAGTGCAACAAGCAAACAGTGGTAGATATCTCCAATCACTCTACCTTTGGCTGCTGAGCCACTGAATTCCACAGGGGCTTAAAAAAACTCTGAACTTCCCAAATGTGAACAACTGACTGAAAGAAAACAGTGAAACCACCAAGGGGTAAATTGTGAAGGGTTAAAAAAGTGGGGTTTATCCACTTAGCAGTGCAGTAGTCACAATTCTTTTACTTTGTACTTTTGTACCTACAGAGACCACAGTTACCTACATGTAACTATATTTAAGTCAATATTCTAACATTTGTCTTAGTTTGAAAGTGGCAGTGACAGGGGCAAACATTGCTAAAAAGGAAATTTGGTAATCTGACTTAAACACTGGCATTTACATAACTCCTAGAGATACATCACTTACCCTAATGCAGTGAAGCCTGTAGATTTAACTCACCACATTCTAATTTCCACATGGGAACAAACAATTACTACTAATTCTAATTCCCATAGGAAAATAAAGTAGTAACACAACCTGGGACAAACCATAAAGGATTTTTTTTTTAGGCAAACCTCTGGTTCAAGGACAAATCAGTTCCAAGAAACACCTGTGTACTAACACAGTATCCTTCTAAAGATTAATTCATCATGCAAACATATCCTAACTACACATAACCAAAAGCAGTCCTGTGAAATATTCTGCGTTTAATTTTGAAAAGTACTTGAGCGTTAAAAGTATTACATTTATTTGTGACCACTCTTATGCCTATGGTTCTCCCCAGAGGTTGCTGCTACAGGAGGCCATAACCTCAAACTCAGCATGGGAAAAAGATGAGTGGGAAAGTAAAATCATTTTCTTTCTGTTGCTCTGCAGGCCAAGACACAAAACTGCTCTATGACCAATGCAGGACCCGGGCTGTGACTGCAATACCACGACTCCACCTTCAAACATTGTGCCTTACTGTGGTAAAAATAAAAAGCAATTCACTGAAGAGTTATAGGGGCATTGGAAAGTTTTGACTACACTTGACATTTGCTGCTTCCTCAGTGCTATTTGTTTGTGCTCCATGGCTGTTCCATCCCATGACACTGAAAACCTTCAACCACAGGACTGATGCTAAATGTAGCACACCAAACATCCCCACAAACTGAATAACACAGGACAAATAAGGTTTTATGCAAATTTATTCATTAGCTTTAACAATACATAAATCAATACTATGTCCAGCATAAGGTTGTATAATAAAATATTCTGGTAAGATTAATTTCTAATGCGAACATTTTTAAGGGCGGTTTTCATCCAATTTGGACACATTTTTTTAAAAAAATAAATAAATACAAGGCCAAAAATGCTTACTTTATGAAAGTCCTGCTAAGTGAGACTTCAGGCTCCACATTGCTTCAAAGCACTAACAAGTACAGGTGTCTGTGTACATCTTAGACTTGCACACAAATGGGCTGTGCTCAAGCAGCAAACGTTTTCTGACATCCAACTCACACCAACACATACCAGATTTCCAATGCAGACCTCCTTATTCCTCTTAAAGCTAGCATCCATTTTTTAAGTGTAGGATTGTCTTGCCTTCCAGCTGTGATCTGCATATATGAATCCTAACATATGCACAAAATACAAAGGTCCACTCCCCTCTCACTATCACTATTATGTTTTGGCTTGAGATCCTGACTGCACTCTCTAGTGGAACTATTCATGAAACAAACTGCTACTCAATTCAAGTACGACTAAATTGTCCTTGGGGAAAAAAAAAAGCCAAAGCAAAACATTTTGGGAACAGGCAGGTACATTACATGCTCCCAACTCTCTTCGTTACGCTCTTGGAGCTCTCTAAACTTCAGGAATACATCCTCTCTGGGACGTTTTATGCTTAGTGCTACAGCATTAAGTTTTAGGCACGCTGGGTTCTGTAGGCTGCAGACAGTCCAGAAAAAACTGCATGAAGACATTCACTGACATCTGGACTACTCTGATTTATATGTAGCAATATTAAAATCTGGTCCCAATTTCAATTAGATACACATGAGAAAACATTTGACAAATCAGAGATGTTTATTTACTAGCGTACTTACCACATACCCTATAGGTTATCCTTTGGGCATATTTGCTCTACAAATCTAGATAAGCTTGTTTTATCTTCTGACAAATTCTGCTGATGGCAAAATTCCCTTTTCCTTAAGTTGCACTCAGGATTGAGTCACAAATTTTAAACCTACTCTAAAATTATACATTTTACTTTATTATATCAAAAAAATTTGCCAATGCTTGGTCAAAGTATAAACACTTATACACCTAGTGAAAATATCCCTGAGAAACTTTCAGCAACATAAAGTAATTACTGGGTTTGGTCCACCAGAGAAAAATTGTTACATCCAAGTATTGAGAACTGTGGACTACAAGTCCATTGGCTGTACACTGGTTTCCCATTAATTCACTTCCACGCCCCTTACAAAACATTGCATCTGAGACGAAGATCACAAGAGGTTCTGTATGTTCTATTTAGTTTGATAGAGAATGTAATTGTTTAAAACATTGTGATGAATGGCCTAGATTCAGCCCTGCTGTAATGCCTTTAATTTCAATGGAGTTCACACACATTCCAGGGTTGAAGTCTGGCAACACATATGACCACGAAGGACAGTACCTACAGTACAAAAAAAACCCCAAACCTTAAAAGTTAGAGGATACTTTTCACAAGTTGCTGACGTTATTTTTTTGCATACTACTTATTTTGCAAAACAAACATTTTACCAGTATTTAAGTTTATAAATCAGACTGCCGTGCCATAGGAAAACTCAGAACACCACCTGGTTCAACTCTACTGAGAAAGCAAAGTGCATGGTTTCCACAAGAGTGCACAGAGGGCTAATGACTATGGAAAGACTGTGTTAGCACATATGCAGGATAAAGAAACAGAAGCAAAAATGCAAGAACTTCAAAGGGATGTATCATTTTCATTGCTCTGAAGTGGCTTTAGAGGGTCACGCAGTCCACCATCTCATTGGTTTTGCGATATTTGTAACAAAGTCAGAACTCACATACACATGAGATAAATGCAAGTAATTCATCTTCTTTTGCCTAAAACATTAAGTATTTTCAAATACAATTGCTTTCAGAAACTCTATTAAAGCCTGATATATTGGAAAATTTATTAAAGCTGCTTGTACTCTGAGGCAAAGAAACTAAGTTAGCACTAGAATTTATCTTTCTGTACCAGTACTCCTGACCTTAGCACTTTCTGCTACAAACCTGAGCAAACCTGCAGTTTGCAATTAAAAAGCCATGCTCTGTAATGTTACATCAATAGCTTCTGCTAAATGAGGCTGTTTTACTCTATGAAGTGCAATAAAAGTGTAATATAATATCTTGTACCTAACACTTGTCTAATTTGTAAGGAAACATGCAAAAAAACCTGCAAAGGTGTTTCCATAAAGTTAAACCAAAACAGATAAAAATACTACAACGGTTTTGGGAAAACATCAAAAACTTAAGAGTGCGTTTCAGGAATCCATGAAAGATCACAGAATATTCCGAGTTTGATGGTCCTTGTAGGTCCCTTCCAAATCCAACATTTATAAAGGATGTTTATACCAATTTAAAGAAGGCAGGGGAGCAGAACTGCTCATGGTATGGGAATATTGGAAAAAAACTCCAAGAAACTCCCCAAATACTGTATAACAAGTTATTATGAAGCAACTAAAAAAACCAACAAAAAACACCACTCATTTTACTCAGAAAACACAACTGTTCAGAATTCACAAGCAAACTGCGTAGCCATAACCACCGAACAGTATCACTGTGGGGGTCAGCAACAGAACTTCAACGTTATTTTTGAGATCAAACACCAGACACATGACTGCTGGGGATCCTTTGATACAACAGCTGTCAAGATCCAGCTGGGCTGTCCTCTGCCAAAAGTGAAGCCTTTTTTACAGAGTCACTGTAATACAAATTTTCTCTCTTGGGACAGACAGCTTCCCCAGACAGCCAAGTTATGCATTCAACTCTAGAGAAACACCTCAGACAGGGTCATAAAAAGGGAGTATACATGCTTAACCACGATATCTGTGCAGCAAAGTTAGTAAGTGAAGTGGATCCTGTCAGACAGTAGATGTGTTACCAGGTGGTGAACTGTCAGGGGCTGTTTTGGGATCAGGAGTGCAACAAACAAACAGTTGTTTTCCCAAGGTTTTTTGGGCAAATCTGAAGTACATTATGTGGCCCATTGCAACAAAAGACACAGAAATAAGCACCAATAAACCAAAAGCTTCAGGGTTTGGGGCCAAGATGACCATGATGAAGTGCAGCAAATCAAGAAGATAATTCATGGAGTTTTGGACACCGTTTATGATGCCTCTTTCAGATTCTACCACATTTTCTTGGAGTAACTGTGTGACACTCAAATCAAAGGACCAAAGGCCTATGGAGACAAAAAAGAGTTATCCATGTAACTGGAATTCTCATGATAAGCTTTCATTACCAGCACAATACAAGTCATCCTTCCAAACATTATTTCTGCCAAAAATGCACAGGACAAGACATTCTCTTGTACAATTGGAATGGATTTCACACTCACAGTCAAGAGCAATTTACTTTCCTTTTACTAATATTTCCTGAAACAATACATACAGCTTGACACATTAACCTGCCTGTCATATCTTGCTTCAACATGTCTATGGATATTTTGCTCATCTTTTCCTTGTTTAAATAGCTGGTTTACAGCTATTTACTGTGTATTCATGTTAGCTACAACCACTGAGTTTTGCAAAAGATGTCTGCAAAAAAATTAAACCTGTTTAAACTATGCAGAACACATAATTTTAAATGGTCTCTGTTGACACTAACTTCCATGCTGTTTCAGTCCATTAGTGATTCAGCTTTAAAAGTTTATCTTGCAAACAAACCTAAGACATGCGAATCAAGTATTTTATTCCTCCTCAATTCAGCAAAACCTGCAGAAATTAAGTACAAAGATTCTACAGATGACAGTTGCTCTTCATTACATTTAGGCATTTCACTGCCTCTGCTGTTGACAAATACTAATACTACGCTAACCAGCAATTCCTCAAAAAACTAAGCTGTCTGAATCAAAGTTTCCATTCTAAACTCCAAGATTAGGCAATTTAGCAAATGGGTTAATTTAGTAAACTGCAGAAAACCAATTACACTCATCTCCAAATGTGGTAACTTTTTCCCATTAGTGATATAAAATCTACAAGAAATTAGTACTTCATTCTTTGCCCTGGTGATTATTTCATTTTTATGTGAAGTATAATCAATTAGCCTTAGAGATGTGATATTACACTTCAACTACAGCCTAAATTCTGAATTAAAATTTGCATTTCGTTAACAAACACTGCATCTTAAAAATGAAAAGCAGTCAATAAGCAAAATTTTAATAGAGAGGTAATACTCACCAACTCTAGCAGCAATGACTCCTGCGAACAGGAGACTAACAGAGATTAAAGGCACGGGCTCAGGACTCATCTCTGGGTCGCTGTTAGCAGGAGTAGTAGACCCGTTTAACAAGTTGGGCATTCCAGTTGCCAAAATCATTTCAGGTTCTGGAGATGCAATAGTAGGTAATGGCTCATTTTCAAACAGCCTGGCACTGATGTCGGCAAATGGGGAAACAGTCAAATCCATGGGACTTCCAGGCATAAATACAGAGATGACACATAAGATCAGACAAGCGAACTGAGCAACTCCAGAAATGAGGCCCGTGCGAATGAGGCCACACTTGCGACGGAGCCAAGTGAAAGCCACCGTTCCCATGATCCCAGTGACTGCCGAGGCACCCATGAGGAGGCTTAGCACGGAGCCACTCAGACCCTGAGTGTATGCATAGCCTGTAGTGATACAATCAAAGCCCAGAACAGTCATGTACAGAAACGCAAGGCCCATGCCTGCAAGGAACACCGGCTGGTTGTAGTACGCGACCCATCCATCACGGAAGGTTATGAAGGGTTCAGCAATGCGGGCGGTGCAGCCGACTTCCTTCTCCTGCTGGGGCTCAAAGCCAGTTACACCTTTCTCAACAATTAACTGCACACCTTCGGCAGGTTTCATGTCACTCTCTGTGAACAGAAAGGCAGCTGTCAGGTACACTCCTGCCTGGAAAGTGCACGGCGTAAACCAACAGACAAGTGTAAGTTCACTCCTGGAGAAGTGCATCAGTTAAACACCACCTAAATAATTTTAAAAGTGTCCTTAAAATCCCACCTGTAGAGCAAGATCAAGTAAAGTTAATCCCTATCAATTTAAACTCCTGCTTATTTAATTGAACTGTGATAGGAGAAAGCACTGCCTGCTTCTAGACTTGAGACTGAATGCTCCATTTTCACAAAGAAATCATTTCCTTAAATGCCAATGGTAGCTGACATTTTAACATCACTCTGTATGCTTAAACTCACTAACTGCAAAAAGAAGGGAATACCTGAACACCTCTCACTATCTCATGTCATGGTAGAAGAACTCAGGATGAAGCCTATCCAGAGGCAAAAGTTTTCAAAGGTTGACTTAAAAAACCCCTTCAAACCAGGCTTTTCTACAATTTCATTTTCACTGTAATATAGGAAAAAGGCACTTCAACAGATTACAAATAAAATTAAAAAATCCAAAAAACCCATTGCAGTATTCACATTAGTAATATGGATAGAAATTCTACAAATGTATGGATGACTAAGCAGTGTTTTTAAAAGTATTTCCTAAAAAAAAACACCCTGAAAAATTGCAACATACTGTTTTTTTAGGAGCCCACAAAATGAGCTTTCAGTAGTATGCACATACTGCTACCTTAAAAATGAGAAAACACATTTGGTATTTCAGTATCTAACATTTCAAATAATTCATAAGAAAAAGTGTGCTTCTGAAACAATTTTTATTTCTGATATTCAGCCTACCTGAATTAACGGTAATACTGATTTTAAGGTTGCTTATAGAAATAGCCCTCGTCATAGCCACCTACACTGCAAGTCCCAGTTGTTCTGCTTGGCCAAGAAAGGAAAATTGAAAGTCAAAGTAGATTTTTTTTCTCCACCATTTTTCGACAGGATGGGGAAATCATTCAAGCCTGCCAAACTAGAAATATGACCATCTATTCTACAACCTCCTGAAAGCCCGTTAGTACCATGTGTAAGTAGCAATGAGTCAGCAAGAAAGTCTTACAGAGGCTGTTTTTCCCCTTAGACACTACAGAGCCAAGGGCTTTGTCCAGATTATCAGCTATGGTACAGATGGATAGGAGCATTCCTTACAATCAGCCTTAAGTTAGAGGGCAGACCTACTCCAAAGGGTTAATTAAGAGGAGAGAATTAATTCTTTGGCTGTATTTTATGGAGTTCCTCAAACAGCCGCACTAAGTATCGTTACTTAGATTAGAGGCTCTGGTACCTACGTCCAAAACCTGAAACCTCCAAGCTCTGAGAAGAAAGCTATATAGCCTCAAAACAGTGTCTGTAGAGAAGTCAACACTTCATTTGACTGATGCCAATTAATATATTGTGGATTTTAATAGCTACTTTTGTGTTTTCAGTACCTTTTGTTACATTCAGCTGCTTCAGTTCTGATTCTTCAACTTTGGCAGATTTGAGAGCCAGAGTAGGGGTTTTCTGATAAACCTTCCAGAGCAGCAGATACTCCACACACATCGACATCAGGTTCCAGCCAGAAATGAAACCACAGCCGATCATTGGGGAGCCAAACGTCATTATCTGACCAACCGCCATGGGAGCCAAGATATTGGTCAACTGATCAATTCTTCTTATTGTAGCATTCATATCTGTCAGAAATTATGTGGTGATATAAAATAACTGCAGAACACACTTGAACATGCACTGACATAATAGTGGATTTCACATGTACAAACATCAAGCTAAGTAGTCTTGCTCTGACTCTAAGTGGTTTCAACAGGAGTAACCAGAGGCACTTTCAGAGTGTTCAAGTATTTAAGTTTACTGCCATCAAC
This sequence comes from Pseudotriccus pelzelni, assembly GCA_035584735.1. NCBI lineage: Eukaryota > Metazoa > Chordata > Aves > Passeriformes > Tyrannidae > Pseudotriccus > Pseudotriccus pelzelni. The sequence goes on along the minus strand of JAWMRA010000164.1, from coordinate 31,439,307 downwards.
CAAGGTGTTTCTAAGCCAAATCCCTGCTCCTGCCAGTTTTGCCTGCATGAGGTCTTCTAGGTTTAGCATGCTGGGATTACAGTGAAAGTATAATTCTTCAGGTAAAATTGTTCATCCTGAGATCAGATCACCTTTACATACCATGACAGTGATATTGTGGACTCCTAGGTCCATCTCTGTAACACCTAGCATGCATGAGAATTCCAGGAATTCTCATAAGGTAGAATTCTTGCTTGTAAAGATTGTAGTTGCTGAAACTATCCCCCAATACTGCAGCACGTATTTCTTAGTCTCCTTTGCTTACTCTAACAGCTGGTGACAGCAGTACCACCATGACAGCAGCAGACCTTTGAAATGGCTTTACCTTCCCTTGGTGAGTCACACTGGTTGACGGCACTTACAGGCCTTCTCAGATCTTACTGAGCAAAGTCCTCCCTCCTTTCTGTTCCTCACTTTGATGTTTACAGTCAAAACAAGCACGTTCTATTTGCTGGTAGGGGATGTCTCACCCGCCTCAATCTTAGCCACTTTAGTGTCATTAAACCCTCCAGGCTCCTCTGAGTTCCCAGTTAGTAGTGCCATTGTTCCACTCCTAGAAGTTGCTAGACACTCAACAGTTTCACAGATCAGGGCTTCAGACCGTTTAGAAGTACATCTCAAGCCCCATTTTAGAGTCTTACTACGAAAAGAAAGCTTTCGAAGAGCAAGCGGAACTGTACACCAGTACGAAGCTGCTTTACTGAACCCACAGAGAATTATTCCTTGCCATCCAAAGAAACATTTATGTTATTCTATTTAGATTTCTAAGGTAATTCCATGTTAATCTAGTTAACCCTCAGCCAAATAGTTAAGTTAGATACTTGCATAATACTTTGTTTTAGAAATTCCAAGAACTGGGCTTTGTTTTTTCAGCATTTGAGGAAGGCTAGTATTTCCACTCAGGAAAGGTACAAAGTAACAGTGAATAGGAAAACTAATCAATGGCAATGAAGAAGGGGAAGACAAGGGAATTTTTTATTTCCCTACTCCACTAAGTTGCATAACTTAGGCTCCTCTTTGAGGAAAGGTAACAGAGCAGACATGGACAGCAGCATTTGCTGCAAAGTCAATGCTGGCACTTCATTAGTTAGGAAATTTCACCAGTCTTCAAGTTAAATCATGATTAAATGCAAAACAACCCTATTCAGACTGGAAGGGATCTTTTAGATGAATGCGTTGAACTACAGTGCTTAATTCAGGGGGTCTTTTTGAATGAGAATTTAGAGTAACCTCTTGCCTGATTTTTCAGTAATGGGGTCATACAGTTGTGCCTCAGACCATGAAGCAGCCAAGAGGCAGGAGTGCCTCCCAGGCAGTTCTCTGCAGGTGTGGTCTGTACCTTATCTCAGGTGTGGTATGCAGGACAGGCACGGGGGAGATGATTTGCTGAGTAAGAGCTGACACAGGAAGAAAGGTTAACGAGAACTATTAAAACTAAGACTCCTACAGACAGCTGCTATTTTTCTACCTGTGATTCACACTGCACTGCTGCTCTACAAAAGGCATGACCTAGAAAGGGACAGCAAGGTCAGAATAAAGAATACAGGGGAAAATCTGTATACTGGAAAATTAAAGTAAGGTGCTTTCAATGCATCTAAGAATTAGTCTTTACTGGATAAGATGGGTAAGTAATATTCCTTCACTGGAGATAAAAATCAAGTAAAAATCTGGAATGCAGGATTCAAATTCCCAAAAGGACTCTGAACTTTATGGGCAATTTAAGCAGCTTCATACAAAATCTGAGTCCAGAAGCTGAAATGCTATCTAGGCCTGGAGGTATTTCAACTGTGTCAGACTAACCTTAGTTGCACAGTTAGTAAGCTATAAATGTCTTGGTAATGTTAAGCTGCTCTGTTCCTTGTTTGCAGTTCAGTATCAGTTCCTCTATCTGAGAAGGCTTAAGTTCCCTTATGGGGTTGATTCAGAGCCCAAACAGTCCGATCAAATTCACTGCAAAAGTGCTGCTTCCCACACTGTCTGTTACAGCCAGAGGAGCAGCAGAGCCAAAAATCCATCCTACACCCCTTGGTGTGATGTGCCTTGCGGCCAAGAGTACCCCCAGCAAAGGAGAGCCAGGTTCAATGCATCCTCGGGGAGGTTCCCAAAGTCTGACATCCAAGTAGTGTCATGACTACCAAGCTGCAGTAGGATTTGAATGGGAACACATTCTCTCTCCTAACAGTACTAGTGCTACTGTACAAGAAAGGGCAGGGAGAAGCAAAAATATTTTCTAGCAAAAGCAGATGATTAAGTCTGTGGTCAAAGATCAGAAGTATCAGATGGAATTGGAAGCTCTACTTCCCTTTGACAACTGAAGAAGTGTTCACAGATCCGAGTTAGACATCTAATGCTAGAGACATGCAAGATTTCCAATGTGTCTGCATGCACAGTGTTACCTACTGGCAATATCCTGATCCACCTACTTAACTGTTTTGGACTTCATTTTCATGCACCTCTTTGATCCCTATGAGAGGAGCCCAGTTATGCAAGAGTTTTCTGTTTATTCCAGGGACCTAAAAATAAAGTATTGCAACACTTGGCTTGTTCAGCAAGACTAGTTTTCCTGACAGATCTGTAGCAGGTCTAAAAGGACAAAACAAGTTTAGGGATGCCTAAGTGAACTGTAATGACAACAGTAATTTCTGATCTCAGAGCAAGGAAGAACAAAATAAAGGCTGCCCCTTTACCTGGTGTTTTATCATAATATCTGGAATTCAAAGATGCACTAATATCTGTAAAACTCTAGTCTAGATTAAAAAAAAAACCACCAAACACCCAAGCTTGAAAAGTAAGACATGTAAAGGATTAAAAAGGCAACATATTTCACCTGCCAGTTTGCTTCTGTCTTCCCCTGCAACCACAACAATCCAGTCCCTCTGAATTGTGATTGCTGTGGCAGTGCTGGCCAAATTGGCAATATTTGCTATTGTGATAACCAGGATATAGCACATCGTCTAGAGAGGGGGGGAAAGAGTTACAACATGAGAAAACCAAAGAAGAGAAATATCCACCTCCTGCACAAGCAGAAGAGGTTTTCACATTTGAATCCAGACATTTTAGCATTATTATTCACAGAAAACAAGATCAAGTCTACTTTACAATTCCTGGCACAAAACAATCATCTCTGTTTACCCAACAAGCTCAATTTCATTTGCCAGTTTTAGCTCCCAGGAATGTCTAAACAGACTAGGGAAAAAAAAATATCCATTCATCTCCCATGGTCCCCAAAGTTTTTTTGTAAATTAATTTCTTATTAACAAGTTCAAGCACTCACAAGAAGCCATCCATGGTATAATGTCAAGAGCTGCGTCTTAAACAAGAAGATAATCATCAGGATAATACCACACAGGATGACAGATGCATTCTGTACAATCAACGATGTCTGGGCCACTGTTTTAAATCAAAACAGAAAACAATAGTTATGAAATAAGAATGAGCTAACTATAACCTTAGGGAGGACATAATTAAGGAACACGCACAGTTTCCTTAAATAATTTTATTTTTCTAGTCTACCCCAAAATATAAGCAGCAAAAGTCTACTTCAAATTGCATTTAAATCTTCCACTATCTTAGAGAAACAAATTAATGTCTGATGTAACTTTGTAGCTTGTGATTCACAGTCCAAGTAGGTCTTTTCTCAATCAAAGTCTCTGTTTAACTGCTGATACTATCATTCCAGTAGTATAAGCCTGGCTCAAACCTCTAAAACTTATCTTCAACCTACGATGGATGGGATGCTATTTTGTAAACTTACGGAAAGTAAAAATTATGTAAAAAACTTGATGCCATTTTCTTAATAGGTTAGAGCATGTATATTTAAAACACCTGTAATGCAAATGCAGCATGTGTTTACACTGAAGTGAAACGTGTTTGTATCCTGACAGATGACAACAAATAATCTCCGTGTTAGACTGTAAAGAGTCTGGTCTGTAAAAGTTGTGGGTTTTTATCTTCTGCATTTCCATGCATCTCTCCGTATCACACAGGTTTAGCCTGAGTAATAGATACCACCACTTAGAAAAATGTTTTCCTCCTGTCTTAGACAGTAGCTTTGTGTAACCATCACCACTCTGAAACCCCACACCGCCCTTCTTGTAAAGAAATCAGCAAACCCCATTCTTGTATGTGACTTGAGGAATTAACTCAGTCAGCTTTATGTTTAACATTAATTTGATCCATCCTTAAGTAAATAACCTGCTCTAGACATCTAACCTTTGAGCCTGGAGTTCTTGTCCACCCAGTCTCCAATAAGGGCTCCCAGGAGAAGAACAGATCCCGCCACAACCAGCCCATAGACCGCAGTCAGGAGTAAGCTGTTTCCATACAGTTCAACCAGGAAGACGGACACAGCAAAATGCCACATACGATCTCCCTGCAGAGAACACACACATGCAGCATTACTGTTTGCACTCTGCAAGCACACAGGTTCACTGTGTTACTAAAGCCCTGCCAAAAAGTCTGCACTAAAATAAAGGTTTACTAAGGTCATCTGTCCTAATCAAGTGAATCATTACAGCTTGTAATACCACATCCAAAAAATCCCAGATATTTTCTATTACAGTATTACAGGACCAAGTCTATTACCAGCCACATCCAACAAGTCTCAAGAAGCTTACACAAATTCCCCAGCACAGATCAAATATTAACAACAGATTTACTGATTACTGATATTATTTAAGTAACTTTGAGACAACGGTTTGCTTTTAGATGATCAAAGCTTAAGTGCTGCTTTAAAACTCAAGAGTGAGTCAAGTGAAAGCAAGTCATCATACAATTCAGGACAGACACGGATAAATGTTTACTGAAGTTTCCTAAGTCAATGGACTTCAGCTGTTTTCATGTTAAGCACTGGCACATTACTCAGAGGTAGAATATCAGAGCTCATTTAACCTATTTTGTGAACTCATTGCTAGCTCAGTCTATTTAACTTATCACTACTTTAACCTAGCGTTTAGAATACATTTTCATGCTCTGATACCACTTGCTACATATACAAAAATGGAGTCCAAATTGCTAAACATGTTCAAGTGAAGTAATTTCCATACCATTCAAAATATTTTCAGGTTTGCTAATGAATACATGGGGGGTTTTCTGCTGCCACATGATGGGAGTCACATCTCACTTTATTTTCAATATATTGCAAGAAATGAACGACAGAAAATGCTTTGTGTAATAAGTAACAGCAGATGAATAGAAATCATTCATACTACTCTAGGGCACACAGGTTGTTTAATAAGGGTCCCCTTAACATTAGCCTTTTACAAACCAAACACGAAACTGTTTTCTTCTGCTGCCTTATCTTAAATAAAGAATTGCCAGGTGATACAGCAAATAGTACAAATTTTTAAGGACCTCAAATATTCTGAAGGGCGGGGGGCGGTGCAAAATAAAAGCACTTTTGAAAAGCAAAGCCTGCCAAATCTAACTTATGTACCACAGCAATCAAGACATACATAAAAAGCATGCTATTTGGAGAGTCAAAATAACTGCACTTTGATTAAGTCTTCAATGCAGTACATACACAAAAAGTATTTGCCTTTTGATGTTATTTGAGCTCCCTGACAGAGGTTTCTGTAAACATTGTAATGTGTAAACCTTCATATTTGTTTCCCTAATCACAGGCAGAAAAAAATTCCAATCATTTGGAAAGAAAAATTTCATCTGTTAAAAGAAAAAAAAAAACCCATACAAAATACCCAGAGTTTAACTAAATCCAATGAAAAATGCTACTATAGGCATGATCATCTTTTATGTCCCCTCGCACATATAATAAACCATTTTTCAGTCAAGATACACCTGAAGTCATCAGTAAATATGTCCCACTTATATTCCATGGTTAGTTAATAGAAATATATAGAAAATATCCCAGCAATGAATCCACAGGGATATAATTTCCTGTCAATCATTCACTTAAATTTAATCTGACCTGAGGTGGTACTTTATAGAATTTCACTTAAAATACACGTAAGTGGATGAAATAAGTTTCGATTAGCCTGTATTAAACTGTTTATTAAGCTAAAGAAGTGAGCCAAAAGTGTACTTTCACAAGAACATTTCACAGCAAAAGTTCGGTTTTTTCTTCTTGCAGAGATGTTTCAGCTACCTAATTCTGACAAGACGAAAAAGGCATTTTAAAAATATCTAAGCATGTGAAAGTCAGTGCCAGCCACTACTGTCAGACTGAGAAACTGAATCTCACTTGAAACTCATGGGAAGGTTCCTTTGGCTCTGGTGAAATCAGGATTTTTCTGTATAGTTCATTTAAACATTGCTCAACCTCATCCAATGCATTTATGCAGAGTATTTTGATAAAGCCAATCCACAGAGATCATTCTTGGGGTAACCAAAGCTGTTCCAAAGCTTCCTGGAAGCACGAGTTCCTTTCAAGAATTAAAAGCCATAAAGAACAAGCAATGATCAGTAAGTGTCATAAAAGAACAGTATTAGTGAATTACAGAGGCTTGAAGCAGGTACATAATTTCAAACTAGGTTCTATTAAAACTTAAACAGCAAATATTGTCCTCTGAATCAGGCAAATCCTTGACTATATATACTCAATCCCACTTCAAAATGTGGGTATTTCAAAACTTCTAAATAGCTACAGATGTTTAGCCTCGCTATCCTTTTAAAGACAGCTCTTCCTCTTCTTTACTTATAATTATCCTCATAATAATCTCAAACTGAATGTGTACAGTCCCACCTCAGAACCGAGGCCATCAAGTTAATTCAGGAGCCAGGCTACTACCTATGACAGGCCTCCTGAGCTCTGAGGGGCACAGATAAGGCTGGGAAGTCACAACCAGCTGACCTCCTGGGAAGCATTAGGCCCGGCAGCAACGAGGTAAACCCAGTTCCATCCTGTTCCCTCTTTACTGCTGAGGGATTGACAGCAATGGATTAAATACAATAAGGTCTGAGAATCCAGCTCAGCAGAGCACATCCCTGAGGCCAAGCACAGTTTAAATGTTCTACCCAGCCAGAGCCCAGCGGAGTCTAGACTTTGTTCAAGTCTGAACATTTGCTGAGATGTGACATGTTTAATCATTTACAGCTTTTTTTTTATTTGGGAACAGCATAGTAACACAGAAACCTAGTCAGCTCAGTTACAGTAAAACTCAGTTTCTGTCAGGTTTTCGTACTGTGGACAGAGCCATTCTAGAATAGAGATGTTACTTGGCGTTCTGAAGATTTAGATTTTTTTTTATTGTTCCTATTACCAAAAACCTGCAGAGTACAGGAACAGTAACTCTTAGGAGATACAAGATAAGATGTATTTCTGTTATTTCAGCAGGCTTGGTCAGGGGGTTTTGAGTCAAGATTTTCAGCACAAAACCTACCAGAACATTACCAGGAGTACACTACTAATATTGCTAAACAGCTGAATAGACATCTTGCAGCCTGATGTTTGTTATGGTGTGCAACATGATTCTCAAGCTCTGCTTTGTCACCTTTACTCATGTACTCCCAGAGCAACCCTACTGCCAAGTTTCAAAGCACTCGACAGAGAAGAGCAAGCAGGGTTTGCGGGCATGGCTGGCCAAAACTGTTGCAGGTAACAACCCTGACCTCTAAAAAGCAGCAAACCAAAACAGACACATCACCACTCAACTCATTCAATAATATTAACAACTGCCAAAATACTGCACTTGTTTGAACATGCGTTTGATATCACTCAGAGCCTTCTTCCACCAACAGAAACGTCAGTATGACCTTTCAGGTTAGCGAAAGCAAGAAGCTGCCAGAGTTAGGCAGGCAGTGCTGTAACTGTAGATTAGCTATTTGCTCAATGCGTACAATCAAAAGAACCCAAATGCAGGACTAAAACTCAAAACACGGAATATTATGGGAGAATCTTTCACTTCTTTTTTAATTAAGCCATTATATGGAGACTTAATATTCTTAATTTTATTATATGGAATAGAACCAGACCGCCTATTTTCAGTACATATTTAAAGTGGTGTTTGCTTTTTTTTTTAGTATCCTTCAACTGAGTAAAAGCAGATAAAAAGTGGAATGAGTTACTTAAGTGCAGAAGGAATGGATTTCAGAAGGTAAACGTTTTTACAGAAAAAGAGAAATCTCCTGATGAGATCATCATGTTTCCTAAGAAGTAATGGGTCCATCATTAACACTGAGTATTTCCCATTAGTAAATATACGAGTCCTTCAGATACATGCTGCAATGGACTCTCTCTCTTTCTGCTCCTGGGTAAGGAGTCTCACTGGTTCCGTAGTCATTTAAAAGTATTAAAAGGTACAGAACCAGGCCCTCCGGAAAGTGAGTACTGCACTACACCTTAACGTACTGCAACACGTCACGTAACGATTACAAAGACTTTTAACAGCGAGGTGTTGTAATCAGACCTCTGCCTTTGTGCGATGTGCTAGTTTGTGAAGATTTTTTGGGAAGTACCAGTAAAACTCAGGTAAGTCACAGCTAGATTAATAAAATCCTACTTCTACCAGGCCGGTATTTTACTTACCCAAGTGGACAGTGCATGCCCAAGATAAAGAAGAAACTTTGCAGACGTAAAGTAGGCAACCACAGATCCTAAACGAGAAACAAGAAACAGATGCTAAAGGAGATGCGGGCACATCCCACCGCACCTCGGCACGCACCGGGTACACCTGGCAGCCGTGGGGGTGGACCCGAGGCGGTGCTGGGAGCGGAGCCGCCACGGGGACGCGGCGCGGTCCGGATTCCCCCCCTCCCCGCGCCCGGGACCCGCGGGACCGCACTGACCGCCGCGCCGCCGGCCCTGCGGCTCCGCTGCCCGCGCCATGCCGGCCCGCTCCGCCGCTGCCCGCTGCCGACAGGAGGGGGGGACGCGCGGCTCTCTCCGTGTTGCCTTCCCCGACTTAGCCAGCACTGTAGCTGAAGTCGGAAAGCCTTGGCCTTATGCGGCGCGGGCGGCGGGGACGCTCCGCCGCGGAGGAGGGGGCCGAGCGCCGCTGGACGCCCGGCTGGGAGCCCGGAGCTCTCGGCCGCCGGAGGAGCGAAGGCTGCGGGCTCTGCCCTGGCCGCGCACCGCCCTTTGTAGCGGCGGCGGCCCCGCCCCCGGCCGGCCCCTCCCGGGGGCGGCCCTGGCCCCGCCGCCGTGTCCGGGCAGCGGGAGCGGCGCCCCGCGGGCAGCGGCCGCTCCGCTCAGAAAGCGGCGCAGCGCCGAGGTGAGTTCTGCTGCGTGCTGGGCCCATGAGCCCTGCCCCTGCCTGGGCTCTCCGCCGTTGCCGTGGTGTTTACTGCGTTCCAAACACCGCGGCATTCTTGAATGGGCAGTTAACGCCAAGGAGCTGGGCTTGTAAGGGAAGCGCCAAGTATCACAAGCCAGCGATTGAAACACCTGCAAATGACAGTGCTCGCCCCCAGCTCAGAGCTGTCAAGAAAAAGAAACTAAGCAAAGTACCAAAATTTAAGCTATTTAACTGAAATAACCTTCTGTTCTAATGAAGATGGTGCAGAATTTACTCCTTTGATGCTGGCTCAGGGATCATAAATGCCCACCATAAATACTTTTTTTGCACACTGTGTGACCTACTCTTCGTACTGACCAAGACTAAAACCTGCACTTTTATAGAACTTAAAACCCAGTCAAAACGTACAGTAAGCTTTTTTTTTTTTTTCCAGGATACTCTAGAAATATTTAAGAAGTATCTGTCCTTGTGAGGTCGAAACGTAATGATTGCTCTTGGCTGCCAGGTGATTTTTGCATTGTGTAATACAGCAAAGTTGCCTCCTATATGTGTAAAATCGCTTTTGTTTTGGGTTGGTTTTTCGGTCTTGTTTTGTTTTGGGATTCCCCCCCCCAAGTATATAGGCCATCCCAGAAGCAAGTGCCTGACGTAACAGACCAATAATCTGTGCTGGTGTTGCCATTCCTGTGATCTTGTTCAAAGTATTTCTTGCATCAATTAGATGACTTTCTATGCGTGAATCATGGATTATCCTTTGCATAAAGGGAACTAGACCTTGGGGGAAAAAAATCAGAAATAAAAATTCATATAAACATAGGAAGGCTAAAATTGCTGTTTCAATGGGACTAGTTATCCTAGGTGAGTTATGTGTTTTTTCTTACGGTATGTTCCTTAAAATATGCAGAAAATTTTTCCTCAGATTGACATCAAAAGCAGAGGAAATTTTCTTGATGGCTTGTCTTACAAAGCCTTACTGCTTAAACTGTATTCTTCTTTACTAGCAGCTAAAAGAAAATTATTTTTCCTAAAATGTTACATTTTTAATATTATTAGCCGATATTAAATAAAAAACCTGACTATGTATCAAAATCAACGGATATTTAGTTGGTTTTAAGTCTTTTTAGTGTCAGTGCTTGCACTTTTACTGACAATTGCAGCGTAATCTGCAAGTAGATGCACTTGAATTACTGGGGTCTGAATTACTCTGGTCTCAGCAGTAGGGCAGCACAGTCTGGAGGAGCACTGGGAGACAGATGCCTGCCGTGGTCCACACAGACCAACACACTTGACTTGCATCTTTTCCACCCCTGTCCCTGGTGGCACTTGTGGCCACTGTTACGGTTTGGTTACTGGACTAGATGGATCTGGGGTCTGATCTGGTCTGTCAGGCACCATACCTAACACAGCAGTACAACTAGACCCTACAGATATTCACTGTCAACCCACGAACACTAGGAACACTTCCCGGGACAGTACTGCTGGTTAGATCCTGGTTTTATTAATAGAGAACAATGTGGATGAATTAGAGTTGAAATAATATTTTCTTATTGAATGCTCACTGAACTTCATACATGTGCATCAGGTTATATAGATGAAATCATCATCTCTGTCATTTTTTCTACTAGGTAATGATTTTTTATCTTTTTACCTTTGAAATTTAAAAAGCAGGGGTTGCTATATCTCTCTGGGATTTCTTGTAACACACATCTCAGACATGGAGTCACTGCACACATATATAGGGTACCTGCTACCTGTAGGGACCATCCAGAATTTCTTATATCCAAAGCCATACATATGATAGCCTTTTCTAACAGTTTCTCTGCCGAATGTCCACAGGTTCTAAACATACAGCTAAAAGGCTGTTCTGGATTTATGAAATGTTTGTCTCCGTCTTAAAGCAAGGGAGTTGGCAGGTAGGGAAAATCCATAGTTTTTCTCCTGAATTTGCCACCGCTTTGTTGATGATCTTTCCCCACATCCTCATTAAAATAAGTCTGAGCTCAGGTCTCTTTCCCTGTCAAACAGGGGATAACAGAACATTCTTTACAATACTGATGTAAAACCTAATACAGTAGCTTGAGCACTTCCATTTTTACAACTAAAAAGTTGCTGCTAAAAGAGTCCCAAATGTTCTTATTAATACTCCACTAAATCCAAATTTTATTAGATTGCTTTGTGAAGCCCTTGTGAATATTTTTTAAGATGCAGCTCTTTTCTCAGGTTGACTGGCTCACTGGAGTCCTTTCACCACAACACTTGAAGATTTCTGATGCATTTAGGGAGGTGTTTAATAGCTGGAAGCTGTACAAGAGGAGTTACCAGTTTTACCTGGTATAGCCCCGACTCAGCAGTCTTGCAACAATATTATACCTAATGGGACAGCGCAGCAGCTACGGATTTGAGACCAGGCCTGACTAATGGTCACTGGCAGAGTGGAAATGGAGACCTAAAAAAATGGGATTGGAATTAAAAAGACATATATTTATGTTACAGTCCTCCTAGCCTAAATTTTTCAGTGGATAAATTCCATAAGCTTTCTTAAAAATATACTGCTGTCTCTCTAGTCATTATTTGACTGAAAAAATATAACTACTGAATTAGGTTTGAGAATTGTTAAGTTTATGATTAAAATATAAAAGATTATTTCATTCAAAACACAGAGACCTTCTTCAAAGTATTTAAAAAATGAGACAGCTGTCTAGAACCAAAAAAAGTTATAGTATATTCAGTTTGTCTGCCAACAAGGGCAACAATTCAACTATAAGATGTAAACAACTGAAAATGTTCTAATTATTGGTAAGTGCATAACTATGATGTGAAGCATATTCAAAGATACGCTTCCAGGAAAGAAATGTCTTAAAACATAAGAGAGGATATATTTTGACTTTAAACAACTGCCCACATCAGTGGCAGCTTCTCTAAGCACTGTCCTTGTAATAGAGCTACTGAATGTAGAGCAATAGCAATTTTACAAAATAATACCCACCATTGTCATCATGGTTTTAAGTAAAGAGGGGTGAATCATAGTGAGACCTCATGCACGCTCAGATCTTACACCCCGCTGAGAGGTTTCATGAAGTTTAATTATCATGATGTTACCACTCTTCATTAAGATGCACCTCTTGGTGTGCAAAGTGGTTTTTTACTCATGTAGCTCTCACAGGGCCTAGCAAAACTGGAAAGGATATATATAATCTGTGCCTTTTGAAGGGTGAAGCACAAAAGCCTTTGCTGCACTGACCCTGCCATGACTTAGGCACAGAAAGCTGTGGCTCTGTTGCTCATAACCCCACACATCCAACTCTCAGAACTACCATCGCCATATCAGATGACACTCAGAGGTTGCAATGCTCTTGCAGAGAGAAACAGGCAGAGATGAGGTAGAGAAAGGTCTCCCAGGTTTTTTAGGATTCCTGCTTCCTTTCAGTTAGAGATGCTTTTTACTCCAAAGCTGTTCATTTCACTTACATGTTAGTAATTTGAATATCTATATCTACTAATGGTCATCAAGCAAATGTCTACTCCCTCCCACTTGCTCTAAGATCCACAGTGTAATGCTCCTATTGGATTTGTTTCGCTCAGACTTCAAAGTGACAGCTCCTGTCACTCAGGGCTAAGTGACAGACCACAGTCATTTTAACCTGAAACAAATCATTTGCAGGACCAGAGCTAGACTCCTGTGACAAACTCTTGTGAGAAAACCACCCAGAAGCTCTAGCAAAGCCAGAACTGAGAGGTTTATTTGGAAAGAGTAAAATTACCTAGCTTATATACAACACAACTGCAGCTCAGGGGGCTGACCCAGCTCTCAGCTCACATGCTCAAGCTGTTTGTAACTGATGAGCAACAGCCTAACTGGTGAACAACTGCTTAAAATCACGTGTTTTGTGTGACAGCTTGATGCAAGAAGAGAATACTTTTGTCCAATCTTCGTCAGTCATAAGAAAACACAGTACCCTAAACACAAATAAGGAAAACATCCTGTACCAAATGAGAAAAAAGTAATTAAAAGAAAAGAAGACACCACATCTACTTAGAGATAAGTGGATGTTCTGCACCCAAATGTCAGGAGCAACATTTCTGCAAACTCCCTATATTATATGCCACTTTTATTCTCAAGGGTGGGAATTATTTATTTGAACTGGAACACTGTGTTGAGGAAGAGGCTGAAATGAGTCTGGGGGGTCAGATAATAGCCTGTCTGCAATTTGAGCTCATTTGGTTTGTTTTCTTCATTAGAACTTACTGCAGTTTGACTTCTACAGGGTGTCATTGTTCTGCTACTAAAGAATACAACAATGCTTAATAAACAGCATTTTGTTTCCTGTGTGTATTTTAGTAAACAGTATGAAAACACTGGGATTTGTCATTTTCCCCACAGCCATCTAATACCTATGAATTTTGCCTTTATTCCTTAATTCATTGTTCAGGAATTTTGGTACATACAATTAAATCAAATGTGAAAGCAAGTCAGACAGTATTTGTATCCCTTAAAGAAGAAACCCTGTTATACTTAGAACTCATCCTTCTCTTGATAACTCCTGTTGGAGATTATGCTTGACCTCTCTGGGACAGACAGATTTTGACATCCCTGTTCACCTTTCTGCAATGTTTTATTCTGATTCTATGCCAAGAAAATACCTACAACCACATTTTTAACTTCAGGCACATGTTTAGTTTCCATTGATTTCAATGAAATAAAAAACAAACAAAAAATTACTAGATTTAAGACAATGTTGAAAAATTTCTTGGAATGGAAGTGGAGCAGGGAATAAGTTTCTTTTGACCTGCCCTTAGTTTGAACCGAACAATCTGTCCTATCAGTAATCCCACAGCAGAAGAAAGGAAGAACTTCAGTTGCTTTATCAATTTCTGTTTCTGGGTGTCTCCCAGAACAGTCTTCATAAAAACATGTTTGTCTTTGGAGACCAATATACACTTATGTTCAAATTAGCCACAACTTGAAAGCAATTTTTTGGAAGGCAAAGCATAAAGTATAGGAAGTCCTTAGAATTACATGATGAAGAAAGTATACGTCAGCAAACGAAATCACTAATTTGAACTGTTCTGCAGCTACAGAAACAACATCCACCCCAACAGCCATCAGTTTTGTAGTCATCGATCTTGCAGGTGGAGCCCTGCACCCATAAACAACGGGGCTCTGTCTGGGGCTCAACATCCCAGTACATCTTTAGCAAAACTTGCAGAGATGATTCTTGCATACAGTTATGAGTGCAAGAAAAACCTCACGCTACCATCTGACTGTACTTGATGTTAGATAGTGATTAACTAGGTTGCCATATCTTATTAAGAATTAATAAGCCATCTTTTCTACTTCTGCAATATCATTAATATAGTCCTTCGGTGTTAGCACTGTATTGATTATCCATAGTAATAACAGCAACATAATAATCTAGTAATTAGCCATCATTGTACAATTACTTAGCTTTCAATTATCATAAATTCTGGCCTTAGCTTTCAAAGAGTAGTTTAGCCATCAGGCTCAATCAGACGCCTTCTTATAACCAATGCTATATGATTTCACTAACATAGTGAACATCAGCTATTGTTTCAGCCAGGTAAACCCATTCCCACAGAAAGCTCTGTCCATCTTCAGGCTATTTGCTTAAAAGGTAGCAAGCATTAATAAGCAATTAAAAAATTTTAAAAACCCAACACCAAACCTGAAAATTTAAGTTTGCCTAAGTTTCTTGTATAAAGGCTCTAATAAGAACATTCATATTAATAGTTTTGTTAATTTTCTAACTTATCTGAAGTGAAAGTTAAGGTGATACCACAGGAAGCACTCACTCTGTTCCATTAATGACACCCAGTGGCCTGAATCATACTACAGAGATGCTGCTGGGGAGACCTCTCCAATGTCCAAAATGGTTCATGGAATCTCTTGGCGCCAGTATATTTAAGCAGTGTGCTCAGGGACAACACACAGACTCCTCTGCCTCTGAAAGTTTTTCAAAGCCTTTGGCCACAGTGGTGCTCTCAGCCCTCAGTTTCAGCTCTGTGCAAGCCCTGCTCTGTCAGAGCTGCAAACATGGCTCACAGGTTTTTTCTACAGAGCTCTTCTTTTTTTCCCCGATATCTTAAACAGAGATCTACTCAGTACCTTAAATCGATGAACAAGAAAACACAAATATGACCGATAACTTGTTATGTAATACTTCTCCACCCTATTATTATGGCTAGCACTCCCAAATGGATGAAATGATCTGTTATCCTAACCCAGATAGTTGGCTAAAGTACAATTTTTCATGGAACAACCGTGCTGAATTGTGATACATCTAAATAATTAGGGAAATCAGGTCCCAGTGTAAACGCCCTTTGAACATTTTAGAAACAAGAAGTGGATTTGGAAGGCCTGATGGACAAGAAGTTGACCATGAAGCAGTGTATCCTTGCAGCAAAGAAGGCCAAATAAACACAATCGCATCTCTAAGATGTTGCACATCAGGAGATCAAACATTAATAAATTAAGGGAACTGATATGGAAAGTTAGCAACATCATAGAGACCTGGTCATATGAAGCCTGGCATGTGAGTCAAATGTGAGGTAGCAAGATTCCTTTCCTGACATAGCAGTGACAGGAAAAAAGAGAAAATATTTTCAAACAACTTAAAACAACTATGAGCAGGAAAAAATCTAACAAAGCCTGTATATTACTGGTACTGCAAATACCAGTGCCAGTACACTGTATATTAGCTATATTAAACTCCCCTGCATGGGTTCACACACAGAAAAAGTAAAACAATTGCAAGATCAATGGATTTCAAATTGTCTCTTAATGTAGTACATTGATTTTTTTTGTTTCCTGACCTCAACTGGGGCTGAGGGAGGGCTCTTGCTTCACTGCAGAAGTGGTTGACTTAAGTTGCTTCTCAAGGTAAATTTCAAGTAAGTAGTCTTTTAAATCTATGGGCAGCTCACTAATTATGTCTTCAGTCCTATAAAACACATAATTGCCCATTACTGTATTCAGTAGAAATAGTCAAACGTTAATTATGCACGTGCTTCCAGGTGTTTTCAGGATGAGAGTCGATGCCAAAGTCAATTAAGTATAGGGCTCCAAAGTGGTTGGGAAATTATATAGGATAAACAGGCAGAGGATGTTTCTTAAGTGAAGGTGCAATTCTGGGTGTCAGACATGGTCATAAGCATTGTTGTGATGTATTTAACCTTGCGAACAAACAGAAGAGTTGTTGTAACATATAATTGTGAAAGACAACTTTGTCACAATTAAACCTCTAACTAATGTCTATTTACACAATATTCACATCCATCCTGAGGAGCACAGGTTTTTCATTTGTGAATTCCTTTCTTCTGTAGTCTTTCTGTTTTGACCACATTCTTATTGCCAGCAATCGATTTCGTACCTCCCATTGCAAAACAAGTATTTTGTTTATGCTTTGTCAATAACAAGTTTCAACTTAGTGATTAATTTAGATGAAAAACTGCACAGTGACTACATGTTACATAGGGTCAAAATAAACTCCTTAAACACGGGCATCTATTTCAAGAGACCCCTGTGAAACTACAACACCCAAATGGTAAATACAACATAGATCCTGTAAAGAGACCTGGGCTTTTCTGCGGTGTAACTGGGTGGCAAACAGGATACCCTCTGTCATCTCAGATGATAATAGATGGCTAAATTTAGAAAAACAGATCATGTTCTTACTCTCTAAAAACCTTACTGAGGCTGCTGGATCTTTAGGATGGCATGTGTTTATTAGTATGGCAGGTTTTTGGCCTTTTTCAGAGCACTATTTTTATGCTGGACTCAGCAGCACTTCTGCACTAGGTTTTACAGCGACACTGGAGATGAGCTGAGGTTCAGAGAGATTGAGAGCTACATTCAGTTTTCCCAAATCTACTTCAGTCTTTGTGTCCAGCATTTTCCACTGGGAAACCCTAGAGCTAACCAACAGAAACACTATGACTTAGTTGCAATTTGTATGGCCCAAGTTTGACCTTACACAGCTTTCTCCAGCATGCTCCCTTGGAGCCAACAGAACCCTTAGATGGAGTGTAAATGGGGAACTTGTCCTGATTTTTAGAAGGCACTCTGAAAGAAGAAGGTGAGGTCTCCACAATATACGAGCTTGTGCTGTTGTAATGACTAACAGGTTGTAGTTGCAACCAGAGGAGCTACTCACTAGGAAGGTGAGAATCATTCCAAATTGTCCAAGGGAACATGCCTGTCTTCACAATCATTATTCCTTAGATAACTAAATACGTGGATATGGGCTGTGGGAATCACTGTTTGGAATAAAATAGTTCAGATCCTTAACTTTTTGTATAGGTGCCTAGACTCGGTGATTTATAGGAAGACATCAAAAGAAGTATTTCATTAACTCACTCAAGACATGAGATTCATTCTTGTGATTTGTTAGGTACAGCCATTCAATCAGCAAAATTACATAATTATGCTCTGATCTGTCAAATCAACAAATGGAAGATTCTGTCAATTCAAGGTTTATTACTTTCTCTAAAATGCACAGGCCAAAAATAATGGGACAAGAAGGCTGGCCATTTACTTAAGGAAGGATGAGGAAGAAAGAAAATTCAAAACTGTACCTGCCAGTGAGCACATGATCTGATCTCCAGTGGGGGCCTGCAGAAAGTAGAAGGCAAATGGGAAGAAAGCAAGGAAAAAAAAAAAATTAAAGCTTGGACACACGGGAAGACAAGACCGAGAAAGAGACTGAATGCAGTCAGTCAGAAAGAGACTGACCAGCAGCCCGAGTGCCAGGCCCTTCTGGATTTTGATCTTACCTTCCGTGCTGACTCACCGTGTGGCCGCCAACCAATGGCTCCACCTTTATGCTTCAGGTTCTCATAAGCAGGTTGGTATTTATCTATTAGCCTTACGGACTGTTGTAAAGATAATTAATAAAGGTTTGGAAAGTGCTTTGACGATGAAAGGCCAAATTCACAGTAGGAGGTCATGGAACTGACTTGCTCATTCATTTTCAGCGAAAACAGTCTATACTTACAGAAAGCACGAAAAAAACTGCCATTTGCTGTTGCCATCTACTCTCTTCTCTACCTATTTTCACCTGTTATTACACTCTGTGTTTAACTAATGTTTGATTCAAGCAAGACATATGTGTATGACTATTTATCATCTAAAGTTAATCATGTGCCCAGCTGATTGTTAGATTAGATTCCAAAATCAAATGGTGTATAGAGGGCTGTCTATTATTGTGTATCTACGGAAACATCTGATAAACACTTTTTCAAGTACAAATAACAGCTGGCAAGTTATAAAAAAAGTGACAAATACATTTAGCACTGGTCATCAGCTCTCTGAAGTTGGGACCATTTTTAAGGTCCGTTTTTCTACCTTAGCATCAAAGTAAACATTGATGGCGGGTGTTTGTTACAGTTTTGTACTATTAAAATATACTTATAAAAATCACCGCAAACTGACCTTCCCTAATGATTCCTCTGCTCTAGGCTGAAGCTTTCAGGTCGGCAAAACAGTCTTAGCTGTTACGCCATTAGTGTTTTATGGCTGCCATAAACAAACTGTAATTTCTATCCAACTCAATATGCCTGTCTTTAATATGAGTCTATTTAAAGTTCTGTGTGTCAGGCTTTATAGATTCAACCATCTATGAAATCACAATAACTTGACCTGATTTGGTAATGTGTAACAGAAGGAAGCTCAGTAGCCAGCCTGAAGTAAAGTTTATTTGTAAACTGTTCAAACAAATGATTTTATAAGTAATTTTTAGTGTGTTGCCAATTAAGATTTGCTGTGTTTGGTCAGGTATTGCCACTGAGTTATCATGATCTACTACAGCAATAGAAAAGATGGCTATTCAGTGTGAATCAGTACATGAAATACCAGGTATGCCACACCAATGAAGTGATTGGTCCACTTCTGCTTCTACTGTACATACTAAGTAAGTAAACTGGATTTTCATTCTAAGGAGAACTAGAAAACTTGCTGAAAGATCAAAATATTATTAAATTCTGGGACAAAACTTGCTTTTATGGCTTAATACATTTGTAGTTTAGGACAAGCCAGTGAAAAATAATTTATCATCTCTGCAAGATGTTCAGATGGGAACACAACCAAGCACACACATAGGTTTTGTAAAAAAAGACAGCTGTAATTATTTAACAAAAAAAAAACCAGCTGGTTTAAAACAAAACAGACTGCGTCTCCAGTTTCAAAAACACCACATATAACATCACTTGAGCAGTTGCAAGAGGTGTCATTACATCCAAATATTCACATCTAAATATGAAAGAAAAACAACGTTTTTGTGGCTTGAGGGGCTTAACTGAAAGTTGGATGGAACCACTGATAATTCACTGCTTTCTCCCTACTGACACCAAAATGAAATGATACAGCAGCTTGCTAACCAGTAATCTTGGATTCCTCCTGCCTGGGGCTCTGTCCCTGATGCAGGCGGCACCGACAATGCAGTCTCTCACGCCAATCCACTTCTGGCAGGAGTGAGTTGAGCAGAAGCTACACAGCCTGGCTAGAAAATGGGGCACGTGCTCAGGCAGCCCACGTTGAGCTTTATGCTGCCATACCTACTGTAATGCTGCACATGCTACTAATTCCAGGGAGTACATACCAATAGTATGTCACATTTTCCTTTATCAGCAGCTCGATGGTTGTAGAGTGAGAATCCACTGGTCAGACTCTATTATTTGTTCTATCATGGGAGGTTTTTTTATGTCTTTCTAATCAAGTGCCTATTTTGTCTTAGTTTCACGTGCTATAAAAAGAGAGGTATTTTCTAAAGCCTCCTAAAATTTGTGGCTGAATAGTGTCCTGCACAGTAAATTCACAGCGCTGCCATATGCAGTCATGTCTGGTTTTATATCCTCGTCTACAGAATGAGGATTATTTCATGTGTTACAATTAACAGGTCACTAAGAGGTTGAATTCGTAACTGTCAGTCAGCTATTGTGAAAACCTGAAAATGGAGACAGCATTCAACAAACTGTTTTATTAGTTTCGCCACATGCATCCTGCATAAAGTTTAACTCTACAGAGAGGCCAGGGAGCAGGGGACAGGGAACAGTGATGTTATTGTGCCCAGGGTGGTATTAGAACAATGACCATTATAAGATGATGATACTTCATCAACTGAACAGAACAATGGCAGAGGCCTAGCACCCAGTACTCTATTAGTTGTGACATTATAAATCAGAAAGCTCACAAGAAGGAGGCCACTTCTCTGGACTAGCTGTGTTCAGCTATTTGTTGAGAATTGTTTTTGTACGAAATGTGTAGTTCAGTTTACAAGATCTAGTGTACTAAAAATTAGACAACCAAAATGACTAAAACTCAGCTGAGCTCCTCTCCCAGTGGTACCAGTCAGGTTCATTTGTGGCAGGATGCTGAGCACTTCTTAAAATCCAAGGGGAAAGCATGCAGTTTGCAGGATTCGTCTGTCATGATTTATTCTTTGCGAGGAGAAGTCACACTGTTAACATCTAAAACATCTTCCCACACTGTCCACAGTACTGGAAACAATGCAGTTGGACAAAGCTAAGTATTGGGTAATTCAAACACCATTTTTACATTTATTTTTTTCATTTGTTTATTTATAAAAAACTGGCTAGCAGCACTGGAACTTGTCACACTGAAAACAACTGATCAGTTAATACCCAGTGTGTCTGACTGTACCATAGTTCTCCCAAGGAAAGAAGATCCTCATGCAGGGAGCAAAGAGGTGCTAAGTTCAGACAGACAGCACTTTCCCTTCATAGCCCTCTCCGTGCCTTCCCACTGTGGTTGCCATGTGCTTTCTGATGTGCAGCAGCTTTTTGGTGAGCAATCTGCACAGGAATTGAGAGATAAAGGGAAGCCGTTAGAGCAGGGGCTGTGCAGCAGTACAGCAAAGCACGTAGCTGCAGGAGCAAAGGCTTATCTGCTGAACAGAGGGGACAGGAGGGAAAGCAGGATGTGTAAAAGTAAAATATGAAATGCAAGGTGCAATTCACTCGTTTTAGGTGTTTGGAAAAAAAGGAAAATTGAAGAACTGGAGTAAAGTGGAGTAAAGTGGCTTGACTGGCCAGGTCAGAAATTTTTTTTTCTATTGCAAACAGTGTGATAAAAATATGAAAGATAGGAAAACAGATTAATTGAGCACATTCAGTAGTAATGTCAGCATGAAAGAAGTAAGGAAATTAACTTCAGTACCTGAACATGCACAAGAAAATAAGGCTTCCTGCAAATACAATGACTATGGTGTATACTGTCCTTGTTCTCTCCTCTCTGCAGTATTCCTACACACAAGTTCAACAGAAGTTCTGTTGCAGCGTTCGGGACAACTGCTAAGGACAATCTTTGTATTGGAGTCTGTGGCAAATCCGTGAATATGGGAAATGGGGTTTAGGCAGCATTCCCCACAGATACAGGTCATCTAACCAGAAGATGTGAGCAGGCTCACTGGAAAGAAGGGACACTGATTAAAGGAAGATGTTGCAGGTGAACATCAGGCCACATTTGGGCAGGTTTTATGGGCCTTTGAGTTGTTAGACATCTTCAAGTCTTTTTTGATCTCAAAGATTTGAATACTAGGACAATTCATGTTGGAAAAGAGGTCAGAAGGTCTCTTGTCTAACCTCCTGCTCCAAGCAAGGTCAGCAATGAGATCAGGTTACTCAAGGGTTTATCTTCTTAGGTCTTGAAAACCTCCAAGGCTGGAGACTGCAAACCTCCCTGGACAACCTGCTCCACAGCTCCACTCTTCTCATCTGCATCTTCTTTAATCTCATCTGAGAAATTAATTAATGCTTCCAGTTGCCAGATATCTCCTCTATCTGTTCCTGCTTCATCCTTGTTGATGGTGGCACCTTGGAATTGCTGTGGCATTATGATGAAAATAAAACCCAAGGAAGATGATGCTGTGCTACAAACTTAACCCCCCACCTTTGTTCAGGGGATCATAAAGCATTAGCTGATGGCACTGTCATGTTATCAACAGTCTCACTGTTGGTATATTTAAATTCTGTAGGCTAAAAGGCTGAAATGTAGTGATTTTAGGAGCATCCACCTGACTTCAGCACAATCTGAAAACATTCTCACTTCCATCAGAACAAGGATTTCAGTCCCCAGGGGTGTTTTAAGAAGCAGCTGCACAAGCATTCCTGCCAAAATAATCAACAAAACAGTAACTGACAGTAACTGGCTGTATATTTTGCGCCCTGAGAACTGCAGGGAGCCAAAACAAGAGCAACAGCAATGGAAGACGTAAAGTAGTTAGGGAGATAGAAAAGGACAGCAAGATACTCCATGATACGGATTTGTGTTCACATTGAGGTGTGCCAATGTGCCTTCTGAGGCAGAGGTCAGGCTGCCAAGCATCTCAGCAAATTAAAAATCAGCAACGTCATTTGGGTCCCAAACAAAGCAATGATAAATGTTCTTCCCACACCTATGCTCATAGGTGTGGCACTCCGGTCTTTCATCAAATCTCTATTTGCAGGAAAACAGCTTGCTAGATAAAGCTACTGCCTAGTAAGAGCCTTTCATAATGTACTCTCTAAACCTGGCTGGGTAACCCAGGGAAGTTCCTCCAATTAATAATCCCTCCTGTCTGAAGTTGGTGTTTTTTAGATAGTTCTGTGGACTCCGCAGTGAGCTCAAGGGCAGAATATTGGCCTGATTACACCACCCTCCCTCCTCAGACACAGTGCAGAATTTTCAGTCAGGATGTTGCAGCTGTTCCACCGCTGTGCACTGCGGTGTTATGCAATGATATAGGCCAGGAAATGGAGATTACTTCATACCTTATGCAGAGTGGGTGAGGATTTATGAATATTCTCAGAGGTAAAGTTTTATTTTACAATTAAACAACAAGGAAATAAACACATGAAGCAAAGGCACTAAAGTCAAGCAGGAAGCCTGCTTAATGACTCAAATAAGAAGAACTAAAATGCAATTTAACATAAAATGACAGTAACACATGGAACAATTAAAAATATCCTCAGTCTGTTCATCTCAACTGCTGAGTTTACCAGAAATAATTCGCCTGCTATTGGATCACAGAGAAGATGCTCCACAGTCAGTAAGAACTACTTGATCCAAACACACAGTACACTCTGTTTGACGAGAAGAAAACTATAAAGAATTAAATAGTGAAATGCTGCTAAATCATTTTCCTATGGCTGAGGTCATTTGAAAACAAATGCCATCTATTCTGCTAATCAGAAATGGACAGATATTTAACAAACAAATCCTTGCAAAAAGACCTATTTACTGTCTACATATATACTAAAGTCTTACTTTCAAAGATTAACTAGTTAGAAAATCATTAAAAATTAATTGTATTAATACCTAAGGAGAATCCCTTTTAGTTGTACCTCTCAGCAAAAACTGTAGCAAATGCTTCAGTGGAAAAACAAACAAACAAAAATGTTCTAATGCTGAAATTAAAAATGCAGAGAACTTCAGGGAATTCAGTTATCTTTAATTAATCGTGCCAATTAGCACAGAGGAAGCCTCAAAATTGAAGATGATAACCAAAGCTTAGCATTGCCAGTTGCCTATCTTCTGACACAAGACAAGTCTGATTGCACTGGCATTTGTGAAATTGTTTTAATACTTAACAGCTAGCACAAGATACTGTGCCATTGTGTTGTTGCTGTTGATTTCTTAAAATAAACATTTGATCCATTGCATTCATCCAAGGGCCTGACATTTTGGCCTTGCTCTACAGGAGCCAGTACTACAGAGCAGATCTCAGTAGATGTGCAACTCACTGTTGCTTTTGCACACACCAGGACAGAAGGAGACTGAGGGGCTTAAATCAATTCCTTTCTAATATCTAATGAAGCATGAGGTTTGGTTCTACTTATTCTGCTGTGACAAACAATATCAGTAGTGCTCAGAAAATGAGTCTATTAAAAAAAAATCAGCATTTTAAACTAGGTATTTCTGTGGCATTGCATTTCACCCACCGTGTGCAACGCAAATATTTTCAGTTCTAAATATATTACAACCCCACCATCCATCAGTTCTTTTTGTGTTATAAAATTAAATTTAAAAGAGGCACCAATCCCTACTATTTGGATGTCTCATTCAACTATTTCTCCAGGTCTGATACACTTGTAAATAAATTCTCCCATACATCCAACATACAGTACCAGTGAAGTGTTAGATCAGATAGAGAATTGCTGTCAACACTGTTGGCAATCATCCTGCCAATCATGTAGCAAGTATTTCCTCATTTGTGTTCTGCACAGAGCTAGCGATGTCAGCAGAGTTGATGGTGCAACCTGTCATTAGAAGTTCTGCTGGGAAGAGCCTGAATGCTATAAACCTTCTCTTCCCCCACTCCCTCAAATCATTTCCCTATCTGCATGTTAGAACACAAAACCCGTTTCATCAGTAATCAGCTTTGTCCTCAGCAGCAGAATATGAGACACTCACAAGTTTGCAATGGCTAAAAACGGAATTGTCCAGTAACTAGAGCCAAATCTTCAGCTTTCTTCATCAGCCATGCACAATGCAGCCTTGTCAAACAAAAATTCCTTCAGTTTTGAAAATCTAAAAGCAGCTTGAATAACACGGAATATGTTATCAAGATAATGTATTGAGGTATACACTGAACACTGAATATGCTTACCAATGTAAATACTAAGACATTCTGCATGGTTTTGGAATGGAGTAGTGCCTGAAAGAAAACAGGAAACTGCAGCGATCCCAGATGCACGTTTAGGATTGATTCTTTACATGTCGTATGGAAACTGCCCCTTTTGCTGTTGTGTTCGTAGGAGTGTTTTAATTCACCTGAGTTTGCGTTTTAATGACTTCTGCAGACTTGAAAAAACATTCGTTGGGGTATCCACGATGATTTAAAAATCCTTTTCAAAACACCATCTGGCATCCTCAGAGGTATCAAGCTTAAGAGAAAATTGTGTATCAGTAGGCAACACAGATCAGAAGTGGAGTAAGAGCAGCATCTCCTAAGCTGTAAAACTATTTAAAATTCCTCCTGTTTTCCTGAAGTGGTTTTTTTAATTGTTTGTTTATATGGGGTTTTAAGTGCTTAGTATCACCTAACTTCCATATTTGTCTTTATTTGACAGATACATAGTTAAGAAACGTGGAATTCTGCAATATAAACAAATGCTACCAACACTAAATAGAATATCTAGGATTATTATCTAATACAGTATGCTGAAGTGTATGTATATAAATTTGTATTTTTGTACTCTCCTACAAACTTGCACACACTTAATGAGTGTGTTGAACATACAAATGAGACATGAAGTTCCATTAGAGCTAATGAAAATCCTCCAGCAGCAAGACTTTCTGTGCTTTCTGTGCTGCTTATATTCCCTACAAGAAGAATGCAGTGATTCGAGTCAAGTTATCTAAAGAGGAAGGCAGCAGAATTTGGCTTTGTGGACTACTATTCATTTAAACAAGAAAGATGCAGTTCACATGTCCAGGTTCTTACATAATAAGATGATAGTGACTTGAATTACAGTTCAAAACACCAACTACAATAACAAACAAAAAATAAATCCTTTTTAGAATCCTTACTCAGAACAAGAAATGCATTTCATTTCCCAATATCATGTATGAACAAAATTTTCCAATTTTCAGGCATTCAAATATATATTTTATTCTCCAAGAGGTTAGCTGTTAACTCTTTCATTAAAAAAAATAAAGGTAGAGCACTAAAGGAGGAAGCATACGGTCTGCAGGAGTGTAGTCTAGTGCATTACTGAAAATAAGCCTGGCAATGTCTCCTGGCAACACTTAATAAACACAGTAAACCACTAAGTGTAAGTTACATGCACAGTAACTGAATGCTGGAGCTTTAGTTTCTTAGCCAAAAATATTTTCAATGGTTCTATGTACTGTTGAGGAACTCAGCCATTTCAGTAGCAGACAATCCATGTTAGGCTGTATACAGTGGACTTATTTAATAGAGGATTAAACATCAATTGAATATTTCAGATAAAAAGCAAAAAGAAAAACAAGAAAGAGCAATAATTGTCTTCCTCTGATTTTGAACTCCTTCTAGTTCATACAGTTTTTAATCAGATATCTTAATGTAATTTCTGCAGTAGCTGTATAACTAACAGAGTAAATCTGATAGCTGCAAGGGCTATGAGGCCTTTTCAGCAGGTGTTGGCCAAACCTGTCAGCTCTGCTTTAATTGAGCTGGTTACTGTATAAATTCTGTAACAGTTGTGACAGATCTACCACTTAAACTCTGCTCACCAATAATCTAAACAGCCTCTGATGCTACTGCTCAGGGGCTTGAATGTGGGGTTTTTTCCTACTGGTACAGAGTGGTCAAGAAACCTTGCAGTCAAATCTTAATCATTCTCTATGTCTAAGGGTTGCTTTAAATTTTGAATTGTCTTTTGAGCTCTGAACACTGTTCATAAGAGGATTTTGATCAATTACTTATCTCCTTGATAATAATTTTTCAGCATTTCATTGAGAATGGAAACCAGCAGAGAAGGCTAAGAAGATACAAAGGAAATGAAAAACTGTTGCCTGTTTTCCCTTTTTTAGGGAGAACTTTCATCCTTTTGGACTGGAATAATTCTAGAAATGTATGTTCCTTCATTACAATTCATTGCCGTGCCTCTACGTTTGTTCTGGTCTGGAGAGAATCAAATGTGGTCACATATTGTTCATGTTGATTGCAATTTTACCAAGAGTGGCTCCATAGTTGAGTTTCATATGCTACTACTGGACAATCTAAATTTTCCTCCTGCCATGCACACTGATGCTGACAGAACTGTCACTTCAGCCTATTGAGACTGTAAGGAAAATTTGGCAAAGATTGTTTATTCTAAGATCAGTATTCTTACTTCTGACTTCAGCTGCTAACCAAGGTCACTACTTCTGAGTTTAGGTCTGTCAAGTTACCCTGATACTCTCATAATCTTTGTAAAAAGGTTTTAAAATTTTGCTTTAACAGTATTAACTGAACCTACCTTGTGTGTAGGCTGAGATATTAACTTACAGGCATCTGATGTTAGCTTTGGGTTATTTTGTTTTCCAGACAGCTGCTACACTGTCCTGATTTCAGAAGTGCTCAATATCAGTACCTTTCTTTAGAGAAATGTCAGAATATTTACAAAAAGGATGTTATTAGAATGCTCAATGTTACAAAATGGTATGATTTATCTAGGCTTCCTCTGTCATATATGATAATGTATGTCACTGGCAGAGAGACCTTTATTCTATTACCTAAGCTGCTGGTAAATTCAGAGCCATGGGCAATGTTTTGCTAGATATTCAACAATTAAAATATATGCCAGGAATTATGCAATGATACCTCTCCCTCCCTTGTGGTTATTCTTGCTGCAAATGATGAATTAACATTTTAAAAAATCAGCACTGTGAATACTAGGATGTAGGCATGTTTAGACTTCAAATACAATAACATTCATCGTAAAACTTAAGGCACAGCAACTTGTGACCAGTGAATTTTTCCTTTCCTCAGGTTTTATGTCAACATGGCAAACAGAAATGTCTTTGTTCTGTGATGGCCCAAAACAAATGTTTTATAAAATCTTTTCTGTGAGAGCTCACCCGGATTTCCTCGCTGTATTCATCTGTCTCAGTCAGACATTTTGAGTTCTATAGACCCTTAAAGCACTAAGAATCATATTCACCATGAAAGGATGGTGAACAGGTATAACCCTCAAGACTGAAAGTTCTAGCAAGTGTTCACTTATCTGGGTCTCAGGTTGTTTTGCCCTGTGTGCAGGCTGATTTGTACCAAAGCTTCAAGTAGAGATAAAAAAAAGAAAATAAAGGAAAAAAAAGCTAGAGAGGAATAATCACAATGGGTAATGGGGTAAATGGGAAGCCCTCAGAGTGGCCTAAGACAGAAACAATGATGTTTAAAAATAAGTGAAGCCCAACAAACCCAAGAGCTGCCTTTTAAATAACTCCCCTCTCCAAACCTGGAAAAGCAATCTCTATCCCTGGTGCATTTCCCCCTTTCTCCAGCCTACTCAGACGTGTTCTGGTCTGCTGAAGCTCACACTTAGGCAGGTCCATTTGGTGTCTCTGGAACATGCTTTCTGGGACTTTAACTATCCCAGATGAAATGACTAAGTCCCTGATTCCAGGAGACCCATACTTTAATAACACAACAGGCTGGTACCTCTGTACCTTCAGCCCATCCTGCTCAGGCCTGTCTCCTCCTTCAAAGCAATCTAATCTCTGTGCTTTATCTTCATGAAAATATCAGTTGTACACAGTATTAAACACAGTACTTACTGTCAGGGAGGCACTCCCAACAGGAAAGAGAAGCAAGCACATAATTACCTCTAGTCTTCTCCACGCTTCCTAGCTCAGCTTCCAAAAAGACAACTTACTGGGCAGGCTGATCTTCACTCAGAGTGTTTTCGGTGCCATTCTCTTTTCCTTTTCTTCCTAGCACCGATCTGATTTGTATCACGATGCCCAATCCAAACCAATGCAAAGGAGGCATCAATCCATCCAGTGTCTCTGAGCAGTTCTAAGCCTCTCTTTCCCTTGCTCTTTGGTGGCATCAGCAGAAGAGCTTCCAGCATCCAGGCACCAGGCTTCCATCTTCATACTGCAAACAAAGCGTTCGCTGTTGTAAGACAGAGCACTTGATTTTTTAAGATCCCTGAACATTCACTGCTCAAAATGTGAATCTGGAAATCGGATCCCATATTCAAACTAGACTGTTACTACAGTAAATGTGTGTGTGGGTTCAAAAGCCTGTGAGGGACTGCCCTGCCAGGTTATGAAGTCTCTAAAGCAAAAGGGAGTTTGTAAATGAGACAAAACCAGATCTTTTAGTTCTGCCTTTCTAAGTGATGTGAAGTGAAGTGATTCTTACCAGTGATGTGAACTTAACGCTCTTTTACACTCTGACAAAGTGCACAAGTTGTTCTGCACTAAGGGAGAAAAATTATGAAAATTAAAGGTCAAACTCTTCTCAACTACAGCAACGTAAGACCTGGAGAAAGGTTCTTGTATTCATCTTCAGATTTACCTTGACGTGGACTTGGAAAACTATTTTTAAATCTTCCCCTCCTCATCAGATGAAAGACTGATGGGAGTATTTTACAGACAAGCTGCTTGGTTCAGGACTTTTAGAAGCTTTAAGGAATGCAATCAGATTGCAAAAACTTATGACAGACTGATGATAGTTCTCAGATATTTTGACAACAGCCTTAAGATCATCCATGTGAAAGTGATGAAATTCTGCTTTAAATTAGGAAATTAAGAATTTTATTTGTGTGACCTATGCAGAAGTTTTGTGCAAAGGAGTTCTCAGATTGCTTTAATAGTGTATCAGAACTAAATGTCAAAAAAAAATTACTGTACTTCAAGCTTCTGAAAGTGCTCAGACTTCTTGATTTATTTGCAGTGACAGGACCTTTAAAGTAGAATGACTATAGGGTTTGCAAGGTTTCTTGTGCAATTGAAAATCTAGATACTTAACCTAAGGGAACAAACCACAACTTCACCCAGATTCCAGTACCTAGATCCAAATCCCTGGTTGTGTAAATTAACCTAACTCCCTCCAAATCCTAATGTCTCAGACAAATTAGCCGAAGGATTACCATAAAGTAAACCCAACTAATTTCAACAATTCAAGTTTTCTTAGACCAGTATGAGTTAGAAAATTATTAAAATATAGGTTCAGTTGAGAAATTAACAGAGATTGATGTTACATCTCAGAACCTACTCACACGGATTCTCATGTAACAATGTCTGGATACAAAACAACCCAGGATCAGGACTGAAAATATTCCAAAACAGGCAAAACCCTACACAAATTCAAATAGCCTTTAACTGCGCTCTCCCCTTCCAGAGACCTCATCCACCTGTGTTACATCCCTGGCTCCACTGTTTCTCGGACTGCCTCTGAGCAGCCAGCACAGTTCCGGCTTGCTCTCTTGTGGCCAGCGTTAGAGCTACAATTGTCCTGGTACTGTTGCGTTCCAGGGACCTCTGTGAGTGGTCCTTCTAAAGCCCGGCAGGTTTCCTCGGATTACAGTCGCTTACAGCCGAGCCCAGTGAACGGCTCAGATTTGAACACACAACCAGGTTACTGTGGTTTAACATGTGACCAAGCACGAGCTGAGGTACAGAACCGAGTACACGCCGATTTCTAGCCCGGAGTAAAGAATGAGAACCTGGCACTGCTGAGCCTCAAAGGCGACATCAGCCCTACCCTGTACCTCTCACGTCTGTGAAATCATGCGACACAAATGCAGGACCACATCCTGAAAACAGATCTTCGAGACTCGTGGTGTTTTCAGAAGGATGGCCTCACGTTTTCAGTGTCCTTTTAACAGCAGCCTTTCAGAGCTTGAGCTTGGTTATTTGAGGATCCTGTTTTGGCCATGTGTTTGCTAACAGGTGACAGCACCTTCAAATACTTTCTGGCATCAGTGACTGCTCTGTAACTGTTTATACTGCTTGTTGGGTAATTGGTGCTATTTTGTATATTTTTAAAGATGCCAGATGCTGAAAAGGTGAGGCCTTTAAAAGACTGAAATATTCCTTGGTCTTTTATTAACATTGTGTCAGGCATCATTAATCTCAAAAAAAGTAGTTTTATGCTAGTAAAAAGAAAAATAGTTCAGAACACCAGAGCTGGCACAAGAGCACAGACACAAGCAGACTGACCAGAGATGTATCCAGTATGACTGTAATTTCAGGAGTGATCTTGCTGCAGGAATCCATTAATTTAAAAAAAGACCTATCAAAGGCCCATTCCATATCAGTAGAAGAATCACCAACTTGTGGTAAGACCAGAAGATGAAACATTCCAGATTTGCTACTATGCTTCAAGACCATTATCACCACTCTTCTGAACAAACCAATAAAACTGAGTGATGGATTTTTGATTAATAAACATTAACTGCATTTATTACTGAACATAAAAAGGATAATCATTACAGAAACTATACTTTGACTACTGGGTTACTTGATCATCAACCTTTGTAACATATCAACAACAAATAAAACACTCAGGCAGCAGAGGGTTGGGAGTTACTCAGATTAAACAAGTTACTCAACAGAACAAGAGTGACAAACTACAAAGCACACTGAGCAATATCACCAGAACTGTTTTGTGTGACCCAGATATGTGTTATTTCTTCTCGAATTTGAGGGACAAGCCTCAGAACCACTCCAGCCCCGGGGCAACAATTTCCCAGCAGCTTCAGTTCTTCTGCTTTTTGGGAGTGCCAGAATCACACAAGCACTGGTGCACTGCAGAGAAAAAAGGGTCAGCTCCCTGCCGCGTCCCACCACACAGTCTCATACACAGCCACGGTCATGCAAGGCTGGAGGCACAAGTGTGTGGTTGCAGGTGGAGGGAAGAGCAAGACTGACCTTTTCTGACGATGTAACCTCAGTTTCTCTTTCTGTTTCAGGCAAATAAGCAAATAAGCCCAGCGTTTGCAAGTTATTGTATTGTCAAATATTCTTATAGACAAATTGTCTTTTTTCATGCTTCCACTAGGAGCCAAAATCTTTATTCTCCCTAAGTCACTGTCAAAAATTCCAATCAACATTACAGGCGTTCCAGCCAAGCTCACGGATACCACCAAAACAAGGTGTAATCTTGCCACAAGCTCTAAGAATTATCAAAATATATAATACATATGCTTATGTGAGCCACAAAGCAGCAAAAGTCAACACTCCTACATCACTTAGGAACGCAGCAAATATTTTCAAATAATTGATCAAGATTTGAACTATATTTGCACTGCAGTTTTAGCACAGGACTCGGGATAAATATCTCATAAAATCCTACAACTGAGCTGTCAGTAGCAGTCTGTAAGTTTGGAATTATTCTTGAGCGTTTAGAATAATTATACAACTATGTGTAAAAAGAAGGGATAAAAATGAGACAAAAGCCCCAACTGTAATGTTCCTGCATTAGCCAGCTTGACAAAGTCTTACCCAAAACTCTCGAGTGATATCCCCTGATACTCATTAACAAATCCATAATCTATTTTGTGTGAAAATCAGCAGACTTCTGATTTCCTGAGATATGCATTCATTCACCAATTAACACAGTGATTAGAATATATAATTCTTTTCATAAGTAAGTCAATTTCTTAATTTTTTACTCCCCATTGGTGCTATGGAAAGATATTTTCAAAACCTTCTGGTCACAGTAATTGGCTCCTGATACCATTTCTCAACCTAAATTTATTTAGGATAGTGAATCATGGTAATAGCATTTGTTCTGCTATCATCACCCTGCCCCTTAAACTTGTCCCATGATGCGCTTACAAAGGCAGGAAGGGACACGCATCACTGTGATGTGTCTACAGGAGAGTGGAAGAGACAGAGAAATGTTAAGAGCATCCCAGGTGGATGGCCTGAAACATCCACCTTATACAAAAACAAAATCGTGCGTCGGGTTTGGGTTGGAAGGAAACTTAAAGAGCATCTCATTCCTTGCCGTGGGCAGGGACACCTTCCACTATCCCAGGTTGTTCCAAGCCCCGTCCAACCTGGCCTCGAACACTGCCAGGGATGGGGCATCCACAGCTCCTCTGGGCAACCTGTGCCAGGCCCTCACCACCCTCACAGGCAAGAATTTCCTCGTAATATCCACTCAAAACCTGCCCTCTGTCGGTTCGAAGCCACTCCCCTTGCCCTGTCACCACACACCCATGCCAAAAGTCCCTCTCAGTCTTCCTTGTAGAAACATGTAATGACGATGAACATAATGAAACATGTGACGCTAATATCTGTAAATAATATATCATTCATATCTCCCCCGGAATACCTTTAAGCAAACCGCCTAAAGGTGTCTGACAGCCGACAGCAGCCCGGGGGTCACACCACACCGAGGCGCTCCTTTCCTTTTGCGGGTGTTCCCTCGCGCCCCACAGGGGGCACGGTTTCCGCGCCCCCTTCCAAACATCCTTCCCGCGTTGGGCCTGTCGCGATGTCGTCGCGGACAGCGCTGTGACGCGACTCCCGTGGGTTCCTGTCCCGACCGAGGGGACGCCACCTTGAGGGCGGGGGGGGGGCGGGAGCGCGAGCCCCCTCACGGATGCCGCCAGCGGCGCGCGCCCGCGCGCGTGCTCGAGCGCGCCCGCTGATTGGTGGGCGGCGCGGCGCACGCGCTCTGTCGCGACCGGCCGCGGCCGCCGGGTCTGGGAGCGCGCGGGGCTGTCGCCGCTGTCGCCGCTGTCGCCGCTGTCGCCGCTGTCGGTCGGTGTGCCGCCGGGGGGATGTCGGGCCGCCCGGCGCGGCAGGAGGACGGGGAGAGCGCGGCGCTGCGCCACAGGGAGGAGCTGAGCCGGCGGGTGAGGCCCGTCCGGCGGGGGCCGGGCCGGGTGCGAGCGGCGGGAGTGAGAGGAGGGCGGGCGCTGCCGCGGGCCGGGGACTCTGTGCTGCGGGCTCTGCGTCGGGCCCTGGGAGCGCCCCGCGTGTAGCCAGCTGCTCAGGGTGTCACTTTGGGTCTTGCTGCTCCGAGCCGAGGTTGGAGGGTCAGGTGAGGCACAGGCTGCCCGCGGAGGATGTCGATGCCACAACCCTGGTAGTGTTCAAACCCAGGTTGGACAGGGCTCTGAGCAGCCTGGCCTAGTGGGGGGTGTCCCTGCCATAGCAGGTCTTTAACGTCCATCCCAACCCCTGAACATTCTATGATTCTGTGAAAAAAATGACTTCTATATGGCCATGATGTATAGAGCCAGTGGTGGCTTTGGTTGCCTGGGAAGCTACAAAGCTGGGACATAACAGAGCTGCAGGTTGATGGTTTAGTCCTTAGCTAAGGATGGCAGTGCTGCTTTTCCTGTTGGTATTGTAGGCATAAGACATTGATGTAGCTGCTGGAGAAGCTGTACTTTCAGTGGGCCATATTTCAGTTTGCCTAACCTCCCTCTGCAGCAGCTTCCCACTGTGGCACCAATTCAAGGAGACACAAAGGAAAAAAACCCCAAACCATATTGTCTGCTTCAAACAAAAACCATCGTGGCCTCTGACCAGATTTTGTTCCAGTTTTTGGCTTTTATGACAGTCCTTATTGCTTTTTACCGTTCAGAGCTGTCGTAAAAGAAAATGGGAAAACCTGTCACATCTGTCAGTGCAGCGTAGAGTGGTAAATCCCACTAAGGAAGTGAATGCAAAAATCCAGAGCAATAGAAAGGCTCCCATTGTTCTTAATACAGTTTTAGTGTATTTGGATTTTCATTAATTTAATTTCGAGTCTGGAGCATACCTGTGATTATAAAGGATTTTCTTGATATTATGCTAAATTTGTTTTCTAAAGTTATTTGATGTTGTATTAGTTGTGTATATGTATTCTTTTCTTCTGGGGGAGAAAAACATGCTCTCTGATTATAAATAGCTAGAAGTACTCTGGCTTCCCCATAATGATTGTTTTGGGGGGGGGGAGGAGAAATACCAATGCATGCAAGATAAGCTGTTTCTAGAGCGTTTGCTTTAAGTATTTCATTTTTATATTTACTT
Source organism: Pseudotriccus pelzelni (assembly GCA_035584735.1). Lineage (NCBI taxonomy): Eukaryota > Metazoa > Chordata > Aves > Passeriformes > Tyrannidae > Pseudotriccus > Pseudotriccus pelzelni. The sequence goes on along the minus strand of JAWMRA010000164.1, from coordinate 31,404,615 downwards.
TGTCTTCAGTGGTTCATTTGGAGAACAGCAGCTATATATGCATGTAGCTGTCTTAAAATACCTGTCAGAATGTTCACCACTAGGATTATAACACGGTGGTTTATTTTTAATAATTAAAGCACATCTTTCACCTTTCAGATTAAAGAGCAGAAGGTTGTAGTAGATGAGCTTTCTAATTTGAAGAAGAACAGGGTAAGTATATACATATTGGCTTTTGACTATTTCATTTTAGAGGAGAAATAAGCACAGAGAGAAGAGGGGAAACAAAATCAGAGCGTGCTGTCTTTAATTTGTTTTAATACAGATTTTAATACACATGTGGTCTGCTGCTCTCAGAATAACCTGTCCTGCAAATGATCTGGTTATGTACCTTTGTGCAGTGTAACACAGCACGTTGCGTGGATCTTTTGCCTTTTTATGCTTTATCTTGAGTTATTTCAGTGAGATGTTTGAGTCAATCAGAAGACTTCATGAGGTGTTCTTGCTTTTTCTGTGCATGTGTTTAAATTAGAAAAGAGAAATGCGGGAATAGTCATGGGTTGATGGTTAAGTGTTTCTGATGGTACAGCATTAGAATGTTGGTGTTGTTAGGGCAGAACTTTTGGCGTTAAAGTGAAGGCTTATCTCAGTAGATCCACACCAGCTTCTGCTGCAGTGTGGTTCAGAGTCTGTTGCTGTGACTTAATACAGCCTGGTTTTTGTCTTGCAGAAAGTTTATAAGCAACAACCCAACAGCAACATATTCTTCCTTGTGGACCGAACAGAAACGCTGTCTCAATGCAAAAGTAAGTTTGCAGTGTAAAAGTAAATCTAATGAGTGAATATTTAAAAGCTGTATATTAAAATGAAAAACTGACAGCTGGACGTCAAATACAAAATAAACTTCAGACACCTGCTTGATTTTCTGGACTGGATAAATGTGAAAATGTTTTCACTTGATTTATGGATGTGATAAAAGAGCAAGTGCTGAAGATAAAGAGGGAGAACATCTGCTCCACAGAGGAGTCATTATTATCCCTTTGGGCAGCTGTATAGCACTGTGTCCCTTAGAAAAATTAAAATTGCACTGGATGAGGAGAAAGAAAATAACAAGTTTAAACTGGAGATTAAGCTAGAAATCTTTAGTTGAAAGAATGGGTCTGTGGGATTATGAAGATAGGAGAATGGATAATAGAGGTGATGGTGCAAGAAACATTAGAAATTTACAAACTTGGAAGTATAAATTTTATTTTCTGGATTGAAAAATTGCTACTTTCATTTTCTTCCCTTTGATCTGGGTTAATCGTGTTGACATTTTAATCAACAATCCCCTTTTCTAACTACAAATGTCTAAGTCATACTGATTCTATAGGCAATAGTTGGCCTATGGTAACATGATTTTCTCTGGGAGAAAAAAAATTATAAACTTTGTGTAATTTAGAGGAATAAGCTACAGTGAGCTATAGTAATTATGGAATACAAACACAGCACTTTGGTTAATTAGCATTTCATTGAACAAGTGGCTGGAATTACTTATTTCTTAGATATAAATTTTTCTGTTTAAGAAACTGACTATTTGTATAATACTCTTTTACACAGATACATTAGATGAATTAAAGAAGGCCCAGCAGGAGATGGAAAATGCAGAAAAAGCTAAAATGAAGAAATAGTTGACGTGAATTCCAGGTCGCAATGTGTGGTATTTGTTGTGTTGTTGCTTTGTGTGGCCGACGTGCTATTCCTGATTTCCTTAGCGAAGACACGCTCCACCGTCTTAGAAGAAGAGGACCAGACAGTAGCCAACAGTTGATAAAAACTGTGTCAGACCTCTCTTACAAATGCCTGTTTTCTGGCCATGTACTTCACTTGAGGGGACTGGTGACTCCTCAGCCTCTGGAAGATGCCAGTAACAATGTTTTTCTTTGGAATGGAGAAGTTTTGAGTGGAGTGCACGTAGGAGATCTGGAGAATGACACTCAAGTAATGTTTCATCATCTTACATTATGCAGGAGTGAAGAGGACATTTTGTCACTCTTTTCATCACTGAGGGGTCCCTGGTCTTTTATTTATTACCAGGCATCTAAACACAGTCTGTGGTTTGGTAGAGACTATTTTGGTCGTCGTAGTTTGCTTTGGCAGTTCAGTCATGAGGCTGACAGTGCGTTCTGTCTCGCATCTGTAAGTGGTTATTCTGAACCAGGCAACCAATGGCAAGAAGTCCCAGCATCCGGAATATTCAAAATTGATCTCAAAGCTTGTGCAACAACAAAATCTTTGTCTTTAGCATTGTTTCCGTGGACGTACTGCTACACAGAGAAAGCAGCAGAAGAGACGTTCATTAATGTTCTTGACCAAGTGTCAAAAGATTTGCCAAGCCACATACATCTTGGGGTGAATGAATCAAAGCTATGCCTCAGAGCACCAGTTATCCCCTTAAATACAGCAATTGCTGAAGCTTCAGGTGAATGTCCAGGCACTTATAGTGGCAACAATATCCATGTGGTTTCTGTACAAACCCTCCAAGGATTTCTTGCAGAGGAACACAAGAAAAACTTAGTGTGTCAGTTTATTGATGTTTTAAGTGAAGCAGTCAAGAGACGAGTTTTATGTCTCTTTAGAGGTCAAGATCAGGAAACCAGAGAAGTTCCAAGCATGTCTCGTAAGAAAGCACATGTTGCAGTGCTCTTTTCTGGGGGTATTGATTCTATGGTTATTGCAGCCCTTGCTGATAAACATGTGCCTTTGGAGGAGCCAATTGATCTTCTCAACGTAGCTTTCATGATGAAAGAACGAGCTAAACACAAGGGTACCACTAAAAGACATACCAGCCACGAAGTGCAGCTTGATTCGCTTTGTCCTCGAGAAACCTGCCAAGATCTTGATGCTAAAAGTGGTGCTCATTTATCTTGCTTCGATGTTCCTGACAGAATCACTGGTAGGGCAGGACTGAAGGAATTAGAAGCTATTAACCCTTCAAGAACCTGGAACTTCGTGGAAATTAATGTTACGCTAGAGGAATTGAAAAAGATGAGAGAACAGCGCATTAATCACTTAATCTATCCACTGGACACAGTCTTGGATGACAGCATTGGCTGTGCAATGTGGTTTGCTTCCAGAGGGGAGGGGTTTATTAGTAACCAAGAAGAACTGAAACCATATAAAAGTTCTGCAAAGGTACTGACTTTTTTGTTTGTTTATTTTCTGCCTTATGTTTGTAAAACAGAAGTTCTGACTTACGAATGTAAAAACGGTTCTGTTGATTCAGAAATCAGGTGGGATCTTTGCTATTCATATGGTTTCTGAAATTCAGTGACAGAATGTAGAATAGTTCTGTAATTCTAATATTTTTGTAATTCTAGAGTTAAAAATTGCATTCAGTTCTTTTGTCATGTAACGCATACTTGGATAAGCAACAACATGACTAGGAAAAAAATAATAACTATCATCTATAATTTTCAGTGTTTTAGTTCCAGTAGTGGGTAACAGCTATTCAGTCCAAACTGTGTTAACAAATCTAGAGATAAATGTTAGTGAATTATTAATACTGTTTTGTGCCAGCATCCCACCACTTGTCAAAATATCTTCTTATTTATGTGACAAAATAGCAAATAGCAGGGACAGAAAAGATCTTGGCATCTTTTGTAATTAGAGTCTGAGCGACAGAAATACAAAACCTAGCTCTTTCCTTTTTGTAACTTATCTTCATGTATGTAGTATTAAGTAAAATATTTTTAGTAAGTAGGTGATTTTCTTGGGAATTTGATTCTGATTTCTCACTACCTTATTTCTGATGATTTTTATAGAGAAGAATGAACTGCTTAATTTCAGGAATTTACAAGCCAACTGCCACCTTTGCTCTTTCAGGCTCCTGTTACTTTTCTAATAGTTGCTAGATCCTAAAACCGTAAGAAATCCACCAACAACAGAAACCCCAACAAACGCAATAGTTTGCTTAAAATCTGCTACTGTAGAACACAGCTGATACAGTTGGCAGATCTGCTTAAGGATGTGCATGTCAGGTTTGCAAAACATACAAATTCATCTTAGGTCCAGAATATGTTGAAATGTGCCATGAGTTAATAAAACATAAAGCAAAAGTGTCATTTTCCCATCAGCTACGTACTGCTGTGTTGGCAAAAAGTTAGTTGGCCACTAACTGGTATCAGATTAGTAAAACGCTCTTGACTGTTTGTTAAAAGACTTCCACTTTTATAGTGAATTGCTGTTGAAGGCACAGCAATGGGCCGGATGTAGTCATTGTTTTCGTACCTACTGAGGAGACAACATTATGAGCCATTTTTATTTTGTGTAATGCATTGTACTAACCCAGTAGCTGGTAAATTGATCTGGGTGTACATTCAGATAACTATTTAGAATATACGACATAATCTTTGGAAAAAAAATTTTTTTACACAGGCTGCTGTTTAACAAATGCTGTTTATTATAATAGACACTAACAAAGACATTCTTCAAAGATACTGGTGTGTTTTTGGCCCATAGGACATTATTTTGATGTGTTTTCCTCGCATCAGTAGAAATGTGTACTTTTAAGTCTGATTGTGAGCCTATTGCAAGTTTCCAGTGACTTTATTTCAGACTTTGTAAATGTGTAACGCAGATCCTATTGTGAGAGTAATACCTTTAGAGGATGTGTGTTAAAATTAGTATCCTTAAGGTGTAGTTAAACATTTAAGATCTGTTACATATTAACTTGCACAGATACCAAGATTTGTTGTATTCTGTTTCCTCAGGTTGTGCTTACAGGAATTGGAGCGGATGAACAGCTTGCTGGGTATTCTCGACATCGTGTTTGCTTCAAAAAACACGGCTTAGAGGGTCTGAACAAAGAACTTGAAATGGAGTTGGGTCGCATTTCTTCCAGAAATCTGGGTAGAGATGACAGGATTATCGGTGATCACGGAAAAGAAGCCAGGTATTATTGTTTTAACATGAATCAAAACTGGTTTCGCAGGTTAGATGCAGTTTTTAACACTCCAGCAAAAAGCTTTATTGAAACTTCTGTGTGTTTTATTCTCTAGTTCTGTTGCAATTTTGTTAACATGTATTGTGTTGCAGAGTTTTTTGGTTTTGTTTTTTAAAAAGCAGCCTGTAGTACTGTGGAAGAGTTCCTTCAGGAAATTTAGTAACTTGACTTCCATCTAGAGGTTTTAAGAAGCAGCAACAGATGAAACAGGAAAAATCAAGTGCATTTTATCATTTTAAGTGGAACAGTCTTATGCACAACTTTGAGGTGTTCTGGTGTGGTCATTTGGGCATTGACTTTGGAGAATGACAACATAATGTAAAAGGTGTGTATTCTTGTCCATGCAGTAACTCCATGACAATATCCACTGCGTTTCCTGGTGTTAAGTCCAAATAGTTGAAAAATCCTTTTATTTGTGTTTACTTCCTCCGTGCTACCACCAACTTGCAAAAAATTCCTTAGTTGTTGTGCAGTAGCAAAGGCCACTCAGGTGCATGAAAGTGTTTCTCCTGTGATCTTAGTGCCAGTGTTTCTCCAAATCTGTTCTTAGTTGCACATTTTCAGTGTGGCACAAGAGCAGTTGCAGTGGCAGACAGGCAGTGCTGTTAATCATGCATAGGATTAGGTATGAATGCCTGGAATTCAGAATGGTCAGAATTTGTTGTGTAAACATTTTTGTTTCGAAGTAACAGTGTAGCTTCACACAGTATTTTTAAATACTTATCTTGAGAAGAGTTACTTAAAGATTTGTTTTGCTCTTCCATTGTAGTTTCTGATATTCTTTATGATTTTTCTTCTGTATAAACCCATCATTTCTGATCCTTGTTTTTACTGTTCTCTTTGCTTGACATTTGAAAACTTCCAGGCTTCTGAGTGTAAACATGATATATTATGGGGTTTCTTTCTCCAGGACAGTGTAATTGCTTTGGAGAACTGTCTCAGTACTGTGACACTAAGATTTAAGGTACATCTATGGTTAGGAATTGATACAGACTACGAAATCTTTACACGTGGTAAAGGGGAAAACCAAAACCATTCGTATGAAGTTTTTAAAGGGTCTTTCCCCATGTGTACCTTTCTTTCAGGTTTCCTTTTCTTGATGAAGATGTTGTTTCATTCCTCAATTCTCTGCCTGTCTCAGAAAAAGCTGACTTGACTCTACCTCGAGGAATGGGTGAGAAACTGATCCTGCGCCTTGCAGCCAAGGAGCTGGGCCTCACAGCCTCCGCTGTTCTGCCAAAGAGGGCCGTACAGTTTGGATCTCGGATTGCAAAACTGGAGAGCCACAGGGAAAAAGCATCTGACACGTGCAGCAGGCTGAAGTTGTTTTCAGTAGGTGAATTATAGAACTACTTCTTGAGATAGATCTAGTCTATTTGCAAATGCAGTAAAATCTTTGGAGTTTTCTCAGAAAGTTTGGTCTGGGTTTTTTACACACTTGGACGTTCTTGTTACTAATCATCAAGCTAATACACGTAGATGTGTACTTTTTTACTAGAGGTTCACTATGAATGCATCCCTGGAGGGAAGGGAATACTGGGCTTTGGGGAAGACAAGACAGCCAGAAGTTGGCTTTCCCACCCTTCCTGATGTCAGTGTTGCCAAAAGCACGTTGAACCTGTCCAGTTTGTCACATATATTGAATTCAGTGCGTTGATTCATGGTAGCACAGGGCTAGTCCTGCAGCTGTGCTTTAGAAGAAGGTTTGGGTTATGGTTCTGGAAGGGAGGGCGTGGTGAGGAGCTGGCCTGGGTTGCCGGAGCCAAAAAGAGCTGAGGGTCTGGGGTCTTGTCAGCTCTCAGGAGATCTGCCATCCAGGCATCATCAGACATCAGAAAACAGACATCACACATGCACCCTGGGTGTTTTGGGGCCATCCTGTACAACCTCCCAGTCTTTGGCCAGTTCTGCAGGGATGTCTTTCTAATTGTGTATGGAAGGATTGCACTGTGATTAGCTTTACTGAACTTCTTTTGTTAAAAAAGATTTCTAAGTTATGAAGTGTATACAGTGGAGGTATTTTCATTTGTGTAAGTTTGTGTTTATTAGAAAGTGCACTTTTAAATTTTTTTTTACTTGTTTTAATACCAACAACACTTAGTTGTGGAATAGTAAGTGGAGTCACTTTGGTGATAGGACATGGCATTTGTTTCTCTGACAAGTGATTTTCAACACTAGTAAACTAAGTACTGTCAGTAAACATAACAGCACTGAAACAGTTTTTATTGAACAATTTATATTTGCATTACTATGTAAGTTACTCTTTAAGATGCCAACCATCGTATCTGTTTTAATCTTGGCACCTTGATGGAATCTTCTTCAACTCTTTTTGAAATATCAATTCCAAGGGGAGCTCTAGGAAATAAAATTATGTATCTGTTAAAAATAAATAACATCATTGCCATATCACACAGATGTCCAGCTTCACAGACCCTTTTTACAATTAGAGTCAGAGTATTTTTGCATGTTCCCTGCACTGTAAGACTGTGTGACCATTAAAGTGGTCTGTCTGAAGCTGTACTTAGAAACATCTTTAGACTGAAGAAATATTTGCATTTCTAGCAATTCCAAACTCAGGAAACAGTTGTGGTTTCAAAGCCATCTTTTCAGGATGTTGTTTTATTTAGATTCCGATTTTAGTTGCTTTGCAACTAAACTCCATTTACACGCAACTGATGAGATTTACAGATCTCTCTTTCTATGATAAATAATGTATTTTCGACGGTAAGTGAAACTTGGTGTTTTATTCACTGATATGCATACAGCAAGTTGTTTCTGAAGAAGAGTATCTTATAACTTTTCATATGAGAGTTATGATACTTTTTTTTTTTTATTGAGACCATCCGGGTCTCTTTTCCTTAAAATGGAAAGGGAAGAAACCTGAGAAAAAGCCCAAGTTTAAGACCAGCTGGTACTTTTTGAAATATTAGAATTTTGTTTGGCCTTAAGCCTAAGATCTGTTTAAATCCATAGAGCAAGTGTTACCTAACTGCTCAATAAAAAAATCAGCATTATCAGTAAAAAAAAAAAAATTATTATCAGATGATATATCTTAAATTCTTTTTTTAACTGATTGCTCATTATGAGTACACAGTTGGACTTGGAGCATGTTGGCTTATGTCTGTGGTGACTGAGAAGCTAAAGGAGAGGACTGCAGCTTAACTGGCTCCAGTTTTCCTGTACCACAGTGGTAGTAGGAAAACACACAGAACTGTTATGATGGATAGTAATTTAAGTTTCTGAGCCAAACCAAACATAAATGATCATTTGTATTTCACAACTACGTTGAACAGTAACTTTTGTAAGTGTTGCAAAGACGCTTCTCAGCAGCGTCTGCCACTTTTTAGTGCAACCTCCTTGCCCTTTCAGAGCCCCCAGTGAATTCTGAGGGAACAGACTGAGTGAGCAGTCACTTACTTGGGTTCGTAGCGGATGCCGTCGGTCCTGTGTAGAACACCAAGTCCTGCACGTAACCTTTCAATGCCATTCCTGAGCAAGAAAGCAATTACATAAAATATTTGTCGTAATTCTCTGAATATGACACGTGGTTCAGTCACCACGAATAGAAGTTCTTGACTCTGATGTCAGCTTTTGAAGAACATTATAGGAGCACATGCAAAGAGAAATAACTCTTACCATGCAATCATAACACCGTTATCAGTGCACAGTCTTGGAGGAGGACACAGTAAAGCAAAATCATTTGCATCTGCCAAATTCTGTAAACCTTTTCGGATATACTGATTACTTGCAACTCCTCCTGATACAACCTGACAGCGGTGACAGAAAAAGGCATTAACTCCAAAGTACTGATGGGTCACACTCAACCTGCATCCTGTTTAAAAAAGAGGTTATCAGCTCTGAAGACAGCAATAAATAACACATTTGGAGATTAAAACATATCAGAAGAGAGTATGCTAAGTGAGTTTGTTATGCTAAAAGACATTCCTGAATAAAAGCATGGCAGTTTAGTGGAAGGAAGGTTGGAACTAGATGATTTTAAAGGTCCCTTCCAACCCAAACCAGTCTATGGTTCCACTGCAGCTAGAACAGCCATCAGTATTGTGGAGCACAAGGTCAAATTGTGTGGCCTAAGTTGTTGTGGGAGGTTAAATTAGGTGGTAAGAAAATACCTTTCTAGCTTAAAACTCAACTATGAAAGGCTTCATTGTAAATATTTATATCACTATTACTTCAATCCTGGTATTTTAATAACGTAATGCATGCTGAGATCTTCCTCACCGGTCAAGGCGGAAAGTACAAGAAGGCATCTGCATTTTCAAATGATGTTATATATTCAAACAGAAAAAGGAAGAAGAAGCATACCCACCAAGGCTGCGTTTTTTTGGGGTAAGATGCTATTTTTCTTGCAGAACAGCACGGCCCGATAGGTGCGCTGCATGATGTGAACAGCCACTGCGTGCTGGACAGCAGCAGCAACATCCCCAGCGCAGGACAGGATCTCACCTTCCTGAATACCTACAAAAACGTATGGTCAAAGGGGTTTTCCTGAGCGGGGGGCATCAGAAACGTGGGTTGTACCTGACTGTTTAAAAATACCTTCTTCTTTTTCCTTTTCTGCAATGGCGTTATTGACAAGGTTCAGAAGTCCGGAAAAAGAGAAGTTGCAGTCGCGATACTGTTTCATGGGCAGTCGGAACACGAGCTGTTCCTGGTTTCCAGTCTGAGCCAGGTGCTCTATCGCCTGCCCCCCAGCCATGCCGTGGCACTCTGGGTGCTTTCTTAAAGACAGTCGTCTTGCCACCTGAGGAGAAAATAAACAACAGACTTGAAATCAGTTCCTCCTGTAACTGCACCGCTCTACAGGAGTCCATGGAATAAATCTGGATACCAAAAAAACTAATCCAGTGTGAAACTACAAACAGGGCACAGCAAGCACAGGATGTAACACTGCTGGATTTTTTTTCCCTGAAGTATTTAGAAATGCAATTCTAGAACAATTTGGGCAAACATGAGGATCAACAAATTTTGCAGGAAACATTTAATTACTGCCATTTTCAAGCTATAGGAAACACACAGATGGCCATACTGTACTACCAGATATACAGGAACAAAGTTGGTTTCAACTTCAGACAATCTCCTTTCTGACTCTCCCAATTTTCTACTTAGTATGCACAAATACTGTTTAAAAGTCTGTGTTTGAGAACAAAACTGTAAGTGACCAATTTTACAGACTGTAGTCAATGACCCAGAAAACTTAGGATTCTGAAAGCCAAACCACGCTTTTCAAACAGTAAGCAATAAAACTAGTATGAAATGTTTTAATATGTATTGTTTGAAACCTGACAGCATCCTTTAAAATACCACTGTCAATCTTCTCAAATTTATATAACTTGTTTGTATAATCGGTGTCAATGAAACTTCCAACACCAGTTTTAGTTGTTAGGCTGCCTATTTATTAGAAGTACAGTCAATGTACATATGTTATAATTGATGTTATGTGTACACTGTTAACAGACTCTTGTGTCTGTTCAAAATAGAAAAAAGCCCTTTTAAGTAAAGCTCATATTACACTGAATTACTATCCTTGGGCTGATGATAATACTACCATTATGTAGTATAAACACAATAAAAAGAAATAAAAAATAGGTTCGGTTATGTAAGGAAATACTACCTTATCCAGCATGTCACCTGGTGCAATATCTATGGACTGTCCAAGCAGAAGGAAATCTGACACTCCTTGTGCTACTGCCAAGATACAGTGGCCTCCAGAGACCAAAAGAACTAAGAAGGGAAATTCCAGGTGATGTGTGAGCCTGATGGTCAGCGCGTGAGCCTCCATGTGATGGATGGGTATGAACGGCTTCTGGTGCCTGTTCACCAGGGCCAGGCTGTACTGCAGCCCCACCCCAAGGCTTAGAGCAAGTCCAGGTTTCACCGTAGTTGCCACAGCTGCAAGCTCAGGTACAGAAACGCCACTGACACGAAGCGCCTCTTCTACCACTCGCTCGATGTTTTCTCTGTGAAGCTGCTGTGCCACCACAGGAATTATTCCACCTGTTCTAGTAAAACCAAAGAATTACAATCCATTGGTATTTCATAATAGATAGAATGGCATAAAAATAGTTTTCAGGCACCTCTTAACCTTGCCATATCCTGCCTGTCTCCTTAGTGCATTCTGAAATGCCTTGTTTAGTGTAAAGGGCACTGAAGAGAAATAAATTATCACTAGGGGGTCAGAAAAGGATGTAACCTGCCCTTTTTGGTACAGATACTCCTTAAATCCATCTCAACACTGTTCCAAAGCAATGTTTGTAATATAATATTCTCAACCCCTCACTTATTAGTTCACGTTTTAAGCCACCAATGCTTATATTTATTTTCTCTTAAAAACACTGATACACTGGGTGGTTTTAACAATAACAATGATTTCATCTTTAATTCAAGCTAGAGAAGTAGTCTGTCCCTTTCTAAAAGAAAATACTGGAATAAACTTTAGAAATGCACATTTCTTTCTTTCCGCTTAAGCAGTATGTATTGTGGCCCAAGGGATATGTGTTCCCACCCACCCACCTCTTACTGATTTTTATGGAGCAGGGAAGACTTAAGTGGATGATATTGCAATTAATAATAACAATAAAAGTTATTAAGGCAAAAGCCTTCAGAGAAGTCTATTCTTACTGTAAATGGACTTCCTTCTGACAGTGCAGGGCTTCTCCCAGGACACAGCCAGCATCATCCACCACAGCAGCGCCCGTGTCGTCACAGCTCGTCTCTATTCCCAAAACCAGCCTCCGAGAACGCTGTTTTCCAGGGTGAGCTGAGCAAGTGCTTCTCAGCCACGCAGCTCGGCCGTGTTTAACCGATTTCAAAAGGCTTCTGGCAACACTGTTCATTGTTACAAAGCTACCTGGCGGTTATGTCTAGAAGAGAACTGTACAGTTTGTTATTACTGGAGGGTATTCGAGCTTTTGTGATTTTTCTGGAGTGGTGGTATTACTTTTACAGTTATGAATGGCCACACACCGTATTTAAGATACTAAGGAAAAAAAAAAAACCAGCTGGGAGCTAACGTCTTGTTTTACCTTAAAGAAGGTAGAGCTCCTCACCGGGCTGGATGCCTGCGGTGCCCCCGGGCAGCTCCGTGCTCTCCGCCCTTCCAGGGTCGCGGGCTCGCCCCGATTCCCGGCGGACGCTCCTCCCGCCCGGCGGCACCTCCGGCGCCGCTCCCCCCGTGTCCCGGCGCACCCGCACTATCGCCTGTCGCGACCTATCGCCGCCTCCGCCCCCTCCCCTCCGCTCGGCTCCGCCCCGGCGGGTCACGGGGCGGCGCTTCCCGGGCACGGCGCAGCCGCAATTCCTTAATCCAAGGGCGCCGTCCGGAGGCGTCCCCGCCCCGTGAGCCGCGGTCCCTACCCTCGGTCCGCCTCCTGAAGTCCCTGCCAGCTGTACGCAAGGCAGCGACTGTCAGGGGCAGCACGGCCTTGTGATGGCCACTGCTGAAAAATCGGTTACCACTTCCTGTACGAATAACGCGGAGAACTCATTACTAAGTTGCTAAAGAAAATTCGTAACTCATTGCCGTTCCTTTTTTTAACAGTACCTTTTATCGATAAAGTAAATAACCAGAAAATTTCCTTAGCAAGAAAAGAAATACGCCACTGTGGGCTTGTCTTTTTTTTATTTTTAATTTTTTTTTCCCAGCTCACTGGCTGTCACTGCAACCAAAATGTAAATCCAGTCTTAAATGGAGTCTTCTGTTAAATCTGAGCCAGATTTGGCTGACAGACAAATGGCAGACTTCAAAATTCATCCTTTTCCCAAGACAGAGAAATAAGTGCTCAGAGCTGCAGATGTACCTTCTTCACTCTAATTCCAGAGCTGATTATATACAAGAAAACCCCGTACTACGCAGTACCCCTAAAACACAGCATTCCTTCACATTTCCAAGACATGCAAGTTATCTTTTTCTGCAAAAGCATACAGTTAGTCCATGTGATTTGCCTACTCACCTACTTCTAGTTCAGTTTCTATTCTATCTTACAACCCGCCCAGTGTCCCTTATATGCTCTGACACAGCTGTAAGAGAGCTGCTTCTCCTACACCACCAGCAACCCTCTCCCAACCCCATCACAGGCCTCTCAGCTACCAAAAAAAATCCCATCAGCCAGTATCAGAGAAAATTGTCGAAAGTCCACATCTAAAAAGAAATTCCAATTTTTCAGGATGTCCCTTTTACACATAGAAAAGTCAGTGTCCTGATAAGCAAAACGAAATAAACACAACAGAGACAATTTTCCAGAGCGTACATAAACCGAGCTATCAAGTTGATGTGGAAATCCCCTGAGCTGGCAGTTAAGGACTTTCTTCGGTCATTGTGACAAAAAAAAATAAAAATCACAAGAACAGAGAAGGCAGGAATTACACCATCAGTTTATGCTCACTGTCACAGTACTTACTGTGAGACAAACTTTTACAATGCAGTAACAAGCACAACCACCTACAATCCATACAGCAGGAACTAGCTACTTTCACTTAACCTAAGAATGCAGCCTCACCAGTCCCTGGCATTGAGGATCCTGGATTTATATGTAAAGTTACCATCTGCATTATGGATAATGGGCATTTGTGAAACACTGCTCTCCATTTCAGCTGTTACTTGCACCTTCCTTTACAAATCACTTGCGTCAGCCACACGTACAGTCTTAGTGGGGATTCGGCTTTAGAGCTGGGCCTGCCCAGCTCTTCGTGGAAATCTCTCTTCTACAGGTTTCCAATTCACATTTAAGTATTTGAAGGCAGCTTCTTCTAAACTCGACTGTCATCCCAGACAATGCTGCAGGAAGCAGGAATTGTATCTCAGATGTAAAGGCATCTCTCACTGACTACGATGAGATACTGGGCACAGCAGACTACTCGTTTCCTTCACCCGGGGAGCAGCAGGAGCCATGTCAGGGGTGGCCAGTGTGGAACCTTCTCCTTAGTATTTATTGATGCCAAAGATCCGAACGCCATGCAGCTGTGGCAGCTTGGGGATGAGCACAGTCAGGAGAGAGGCTGTGTTCAGGATAAAGTGTGTCGGATCATACTTGGTGTAGAAACTCGTCAGGAAGTACCTGCAGGAGAAAATGGAGCAAGCTTAGCTGATGGCACCCTGGTCTAAAACATAAACAAACAAAGCAGAGCTGAAAAAAAGTGCTTTAGTAATCAGTAAGACTTTACTGATCTATTCCTGTATCAAATATCTCACCTGAGGTTCTAGAGTATCTACAGCAAAATTATGGTCTAGGTCTCCCCATAACTTTTCAATGTGTTAAAAAGCAACTCACCACTAGTATTTTTCTCCACCACTTCTCCCTGCCCATTTGAGTTTGAGTACAACTTCTGCAGCTACAAGTTTGATTTATGATTCAGATTTTAAATAGTGTAAGATCTGCTATCAACAGATTTGCAGTTCTGCTGCCCTAGCAAACTCGATGACAAAGCATTCGACATTTTTCAGTGCAAAAATTATTTATGCTGAGCACGCCTCTCACTGGCCTGATTTTAAAGCGCTTCCCATCTGGCAGATGTTTCCAGCACATTTTTCTTTAAAGCTAGCTCACAACCTGTTCATCTAAAATAAGGAAACGTGCCTCAGAAAACCCAATTCACTACCAACTTCTTTATGCTTTGAGCCTATAATTTCATCCTTACCACAGAAATGAGGCAATCAGATTGTTGGGGTTTGGGGTTTTTTTCTGCAGCAAAACAGAGATATTATTCAGCTACTTATACATTATTAGTGCATCAGGAGAACCATACACTAGTGCTCTGAATACAAAAGTCCTGCTGCAAAGTGGGGAGCTATCTTGGAAATATTTTTTTGAGGAAGTACATGTATTTTTCAGTTTTTATCCTTTATGGACCAACTTTCTAAACACGATACAGGATCGTGCCTCCCCCGCCTCACTCTGCCATGCATGTGGACAACTTTCTTTAGGGAAAAACAGGAAGACTTTTAGAGTTGGACATTAAATACGTATCTTATTTCCTTTAGTTACTCAACCCTACTTTTGTCAACAGAGACAGGCGTGTAGAATTTCTAAGCCATTTACACAACTAGCGTAAACAGAAGACAGTAGGTACAAAGCCAACGTGACACTGGACCCCATGCAGCGAGGACTGATACGCTCCTCCAAACTCAGAAGTTGCAAAATGGTTAATAAATGCTGTTGCAAAGGCAATTGGTTACGATTTTCAATATTTATGACTTCACAATCTCTTAAAGGTCTTCAAGAGTTACCAGAAAGTTTTCCTCACGACATTTCTAATCTTTAAAACCTGCCTTTGTTTACAAACTTTGACTTCAACATATGTAGTGTCAAAAGCAGCATGAAGAAATATTTTTGATCACATGGCCTATAAATATGTACTCCCTACCTCTGTGATGTAGAAATAAATTAACAAGCAAGCAAGAAAAGAGAGAAAATGCTTTCAGAATGTAAATTGCAACCCATTATGTTGCAGCTTTTGAAAACACGGTTTTATGATTCAATTCATCCATAATACAGTTTTGAACTCACAGAATTATAGGAGAGATTGTGAAGAACTTTCTTGAAGATGTGAACTGTACTCCATAATCCAGTTGTTCCCAGTGTGTTAGTAGTCTAGCTTTCCCCTGATCAGGTGTTTCAAAAGGAGTTCCCTTTACTGCATGCAAAAACACATACATTCCCTGGGGAAAATAAAAAGTGAATACAGAAGCACTTTTAGCTATATTTTTTTATAATTGTTACATTGTTCAACACATTGAAAAAAAAAATACTGTAAGTGAATTCTCACCCAGAAGAGCTGCTGGCCTGTAACAGAAAATTATCGAGGAGCAAGGAAAAGACAAGAGGTGATTTGCCCAAGACTGTGCAGTGAGTGGCACAGTCAGAGTTAAAGCCAAAGACTATGTAACATCTGATCCGCTCCCTTGTCCTCCACATTAGATGGCAAAAATTCCATGAAATCAACAGAATTTAACAAGCACTGTAACAACTGTTATTACCAGTGTTAAATAAGCAGTGAGGTAGAGCCTGCACAAAGCAAACATCTACCTATGGATACTGGCAATATTACAAGACCCTCAGAAAGCTTTCTCAGCCCCCCACACCTTCAGAGCCCTAGAAGCTGACTACAGCAATCTGTTGAATACCATCTGTCCATCTCTTTGCTGCCTCTCGTTAACCACTCTGGACTTTCTGTGTTCCTGTTGCTGTTTGATGGGATCCAGCCATGTCTGGTCTGACTGAAAGATCAGCTTGGGCCCGCTGGTTTCACATAGGGGAGTATGCCCTTTTCTAGTTTTAAAAAACATTTGTTTTCCATCATAGAGAGCACACCAACTCCAAGCAAGAGTCTCTATCAGAAAATATCACAGACTGCCTTATGCACATACAAAAATTTTTATAGAAAGCTTTATATATAAACAAGATCACATGGAGGTGAAATTTCAGCAAGTCACTTCATGTCTGATCCTACTTTCTTCTGGAACAGCTTCCAGATCAGAGGCCTATGAACCTAAGACAACTGATTGGTTTAATTAATTTATTTTTGGATTCATGATGTTTGCAGCCTCTCCATTTTAATAACCTAAAAGAGACTTTTAGGACAGATCCAAATGCTTACTACACATTTCATTTCACGCTGGTACTTGCAGAAAGGACCACCAAAAATGCTTTCAGGGTAAGCTAAGCGTTTTCCATTAGTGGAAATACAAGATTTTTTTTCTTTGTCAAACCATTCAAGGATTTGTTTCAAAAAGAAGTGCCATTTACATGCTGAAATATCCGAGAAGTGCAATTTATACTTATCTTCTAGTGTTCTACTACAAAACTACTTGTCGGTGCATGCTCTCATCCCCATTGTCATTACAGCTACTTGCAATGAATTCAGTAAGGCATGTTGGAAATATTTAGTAATACTTGTCTCTGCCAATATCTTAAGTGTCTGACATGTGTGATGCTGTCACAGATAACATACAAAATGCTCTAATGACACAATTCCACCAGTAGTTTTAAAACCTATCTACAAAAAGCTCAACTAAAAATTAACATTTTACACGATTCAAGAGGATATTATCCATCCTCAGTCTTTACAGTGGACTATTATTTTTTAAATGAGGAAGGAACTATCTTTTTGTCAAGACTTCTCTGCTGTTAATCTGAGAAAGATAAGTTAGCAAACCTCAAGCACCGTGTAAATTGCTGGATTATGGCCCTCTTTTCTCTAAGCACTGAGGACCAATATACATAGTTGCATTACTTTAAGTGATTATAACAAAATGGAGACAGGAGCAGAGAGATTCTTAAGGTCGTCAGCTTCCGAAATCTTTTGCATACAAAAGTCATCATGCAAATCATGATCCACTGAATAACAAATGGTTTCAGGGCTTGGGTCAAAGTAGCCCAGTTTTTCCCACTGCTGTCAAACAAGATTTCTCTTATGTCATATATAGTTACAACCTTGTATGCTGAAGTCATTCTGAGCTACAATTTACCTAGCTTGGCCAGAAATCAAAGCTAGAAGAAACAGAACACAAATATTTCTGTCCAAGAAAAGAGGTTAAGGTGCTGAAAGGAAACGTTTTGGAATACTAACAGATTCACGTAGAAAAATCAACAGATAATACCCAAGAATTAAAAACGTGATGTTTTATGGATTCAGCACAGCTCTCTAATAATATATAGAACACTGTAAAAGTTGGTTGGCGTGATGACTTTATGTTTGCAACCTTCCAGCTTAATTAAATGCCCTTTAAAAGAATACATAACTATGGAAGGAATATTTCACGTCTTTCATGCCTAAATCAAGTGTGATCATGTATCACTCCTCCACCCCCAACCAGCCAATCATCTGTGGACAAGCCAAGCAGAGGTGCTGCTTTGGCCAGCAGGATTTCATTATCCACACAGACTGGCTGTTTCCCTCTTTCCTTGCTACTGAAAATGAATACCCACGAACAACTTTTCAAATTCTGTTGCACGAGTGGTTACTTACGAGGTTGTGAATCACATTTGTTAAAGTCCAGGCAACGGGGACGCTAAAGAAGGGAATGCTGAGCAGGACAATGTGCAGCATGCCGACTCCGAGCGCGTATGTCAGCCACATTCCACGACTGTTCATCACCCGAGTGTTTGGATTTACCTCGCTGTGGGCAACTCCTACGTTCATTTTTACCCTATAAAACAGATGTGTTTGAAGACTGAGACTACTGTTACAGAGGAGTACTTAACATATGCCATTTTCAAATGGGGGAAGAGGCTGTTTGAAATAAGCAGGTCTGGAAAAGAACACAGTGCATAAAACAAGATGTACCTCAAGATCTTCAAACTATGGTTCATACAGAAGTCAATGCAAAGGGGCAGTTAGGAACTGTTTGTTCAAAAAAACAGCAAACAAATAAAACTTACAAGCCTGTTACAGAAGGAACATTTTAAAAAAATTAGTAAGCTGTGCTGTTAGAGGTTGAAGTTGCACACCTGTAAGAAACCAAGCTTATAACTTTTGTCTTCTGAATTAGTTTCTCCATCTATGACAATATCCAGAGTTATTCTCCACTTCCCATATCAATTTTCCCCGTTTTTTGTTCATATAATGATTAGTAAAGAATTCTGCATATACCAGTTGCCCAGCCACCTACTGCTAGAAAGAACAACCAAGGACTAATTCATGCCTATTTTTCTTGCAGTAGAGTGCGGATTTCAGATTTTCCTCCCTCACCCATCTGTTATTTTTCAGACAGAAATTTCCGTCTTTCAAATGTGGATGAAATTAGAGCACAGGTTCAAAAGTTTCTAAATAACAGACACATGCAGAGATACACAGCACAATTTCGTATGCTGATTTAGTAAAAAAATTGACAGAAGTTAGGGATGGTGACACTCATCCTGTTGTAATAAGGTTTCTAATGATTGTTTAAAAAAAACCAACAAACCATTGCTTACTTTATCCTCATGTGATCTGTGGGACTATGTATATTCATTTATGGAACTGGGAAAGAGGTATTTTTTAACATTGATCTGAATCAGACTACAAAAGCACCGCTTAACCAGCAAAAGCAGCTTGCTTTTGGTAGGAAGTTCGCTCCTGACAAACTGGCTTAGCGCTGCACGGAGCATAAAATTCACACAAAATACCCGAGTATTTTGCAGCGTTAAACGCGGCAGAACAAAAACAGACGCGATGAAGCCGAACGCGAGCCGGGGCTGTGCCGACATTAATCAATCCTTGTCGCAGGGCATTCAAACCGAGCAGGGGACGCGTTACCTGGGACGGGCGACGCGAGGGCCGTTCCTCCCTCCTGGGGATGCACCTCCCGCCGAGCTCGTACCTAGAGAGACATCCTGGCGTGACCCACCATCCCTTCCCGTTTCCCCTCACCCTTCCCGGCCGATCCCAGGGGCGGCTCGGGTGTTTTCCCCTGCCATCGCTCCCCTCCCGGCCCGGCCGTGCCCGTGGCCTTCTCCGCGGCCGCCCGTCCCTCCCTCCGCCCCGCCGGCCGGCCCCACCTTTCCGCAGCCCCGCGGAGCCGGAGCGGAGCGCGGGTTGCCGGGCGCAGGTAGAGCTTGCGGTGGCCTGGGCAGGGCCGGCCGGGGGCAGCGCAGGGGCCGGGCCGGGCCGGGCCGCCCGCACCGCCCACGGCAGCGGCAGCGGGGCGGGAGCGCAGGTGGCGCAGCCGCGGGGCCGCCCGGGACGGCGGGGGAAGCGCCGCCGCCTCCCCGGAGGGGCTGAGCCGGGCCTAGGCAGGGGCCGGGCCTAGGCAGGGCCTGAGCCGCGCCTGGGCAGGGCCTGAGCCGCGCCTGGGCCGAGGCCGCGCCAGGCCCCGGGAGCAGCGAGCGCAGCGTGGGAGCGGCCCCGCCTCTCGCAGCGAGAACCGGCAACTGCGGACGGCTCGTGTGGTTTGGGGTAAACTCCGGAGACCGCAGGGTTTCGCCGCAGCTTGTTGCCTTCTTCCCCGCCCCTCCGCCCCCCCGTAAACCAGAGAGGTGCCTCAGTTGCTGGACCCCTGAGAAAGGCGGCCGTGTGGGGAGGGGGGGGGGGTTCTGGGCGCAGCTCCAGACGTCTGTGGGGTGGGAGCCGCGGAGTTTATGGAGGTTTTGCTGCCGGTTCTCCTGAGGGTGTGCAGCACCGCGGCTGTCGCTGGGGTGTCCGCACTCGGTGCACAAGGGGTACAAGGGCTGCATCAGTGACGGGGCCCACACACGGAAAACACCGGAGCCTGCCCACGAACCACAGTCGTAACGTGCCTGGTCGGTGGGAACTACGGGAGTACTGGGACTTGAGCTGAAATTTGTGTCTTTTTAGCTAAAAGTCATCAGAGGTTGGATGCATTCCCACGGGTGGGAAGGCCCCAGTGGTCCCTGCCTCCCTTCCAGCAGGTGTTCCCGAAATGTGCCCAGCGCTGCATCCCTCGGTTTGGGCCCGGGAAAGGGAGGGCACAAGGGAGCAGGTTGCTCTCCCCGAGCTGCCGGCATCAGGCACACCTCATGGAAAATTTGTCATTGGCATCTGCAGCGTTTCTGTTTTGACACCCTCCCGTGTCTTTTCATGGAGATATCCAGCTCCCATCTGGCACTTGGCACGAGTAAATCATGAAGCACTTGACACAGGAGTCCTGTACAATACATGTGAATGTGTGAGGGAACCTGCCTCAAAACCTGCCTCTCTGAACACACGTACATGATTAATATTGGTCCGTCTTCAACAACACATGTCTTCTCATGCTCCTTTTCCGGTTTGTGGAAAACCAATTTGTTGCACCTTTTTACAACATCTGAAAGCAAAACTTCCTTTGCAATGTAAATAACAGTATAAAGAGAAAACCTCTTTGTAGCTGTTCTTAGAAAGGTTTTAATGGTGCTTCCTCTTCGTAACACTGGTTTGTTACTTTTTTCCCCCTCTAAGTAACCACATTTTTGCTTTGTCTTTTATGTTTGAAGAGTGTCAATCTTTAGAAGGATGTCGAGGCAGAGAAGTGTCTTGTAATTGTTGTATTAGCTGCATATACCCTGCAGGGTAGTGGTGCTCAGGGGTGTTGGCTGCAATCCCTCACCATGTCCTGACTGTGTCAGGAGGAAATCTGGGTATATTCCATTCCTCCATGTGTGCTCATATCCTTGGGATGGGTGCTGAGTGTGCAGTCTGTGTTCTTCAGCATATACCTTGGACTGAATCGATGGGGAAGCCAGGACTGCCAGGAGAACAGTGTAAATAACATTACATAACATAACCCAGAGGAGAGAAGAAGCCTGTTTGGACCATTTGAGGTTCAAAGAGCTGCCTAGCAATGATCTTCCCCCCCCCCCTTTCTCATCTGCATGAAAAACTGTGGCTGAGTTCTTTGTGTCAGGCTACAAGGATCAACAAGATGTTTTTTCTCAGGCTTGGTTTACTGTGTTGATTTGGGTGCTTAAACAGAAATATATACTAAAATTCACAGATCCACTTATGATCTCTTCATGTTAGAGTGTCTGTAATACAGCAAGAATTTTTTAACCCTTTGTGTTTCATATAATTAAAAGAAGAAATCACTGCTAGTTGATAATGTGAGAGATAGAGTGACACAGAAATAAACTGACCTGCCTGAGGACACACAGTACGTCGGATCAGAGAGGCAGGGTTGTAATTAAGAAGTTTTTGGTTTGGTTTTCATTTTTGCCAGTAGATCACATTGCCATTGGATATGACTTTTCCCTCAGCACCACTGTGTTGCCTCCCCACTTCTTTCCTGACACTTACTGACTGCAAAGGAAGCTGGGACCTACTAGAACTTGAAAATTTTGTGTTGTGCTTTGTCAGCATTTACAGGTTGCTGTGAAATGCTTATTAGAAATGTGTATTTGTAGTATTCCTTTTACACTCTTTTTCTGTTATTTTCTGTGCAGCTTCTCTGAGTCTTATTCCACTATGAAGCAGCTGCCAGGAGAAACTATTCGTCTCCTTTCAAGTTCTCAGGTGATTACTTCAGTTGTCAGTGTGGTGAAGGAGCTGATAGAAAATGCCTTGGATGCCAATTCCACAAGTATTGATGTTAAACTGGTAAATCCTCTTTCTTTCTCTTACAAAGAGTTGGATGTAAAATAAGATGCAAGGGAAGTTGTTCCACTGCAAATATATATTTTTAGGCTATTGTGATTTGGGGAAGGGCAAGGTATTAATAGTATTTATAAATATGTATTTTTACCTCGAGTAAAAATGGTCCAAAATTAGTTTCCATTAATGTTTTTGAGACCCTGCTGAAACAGTAGGGCCTATTTCTGCTTCTGAGTGTATCTTAGGGAAAAACCTGTCAACTTCCTTAATATTCCTTCTCCTACTTAAAATTTACTTTTTCTGACTAATAGCTAGTTTTAAAAGATGTTGAACTTAAGTTTACTGCTAGAGTGACATATTTAATGCTCATTACAAAATACTGTAAGGAATGTGAAAATGGAAACAGTGGAAAAGGTTGATGGCCATGCTAGAGTTCTTTGTAATATAAATTACCCCATGGTCCCTAAATTAGCATGGTTAGCTCTGGCCACTTCTAACACTTTCTTTTTATAAGCTGTTAAAAAAAATTGGCATGTCACTGAAGGATAGTTTCTGACAAAAGAAAATATTACTTATAGTAAAGAATTTGATTTTTTTTTTCCCAAATGGAGCAAAATGACCAACTGATTGACTATTCTTGCTGTCATATCTCTTGTTTTTGCTGTGTTTTGTCAACAGCTGTATAGTAGCACTGTCTCCTGCTTAGTGAGAGAAAGGTGTTGTAACATCCTGTGTAAATGGATGTATCCAGAACTGCATTCAGTTTCCTTCGGTGCAAATAATTGTATAAGATATTACTGAATTAAGCATTAATGAATTGGCAGTTAATGAAAAGCACTGACAAATGCTTGGAGGGCAATTCAATTTCTGCTTGTTTCTTTGTCCATGTCTCTGCTACCTTTTCTGAATGAGTCTCGAGTGTTTTCCATCTGAGAATGGTTTCCTGCAGATACTGAGGAACAGGCTCCTTAAGGGAGCTGAAGTTATCTGTCTTCACTATGGTGTGTCATGACCTCTGTCTTCTCAGTATTTAGACTGCATAGTATCTTGCTCATGAGTAGCCCCCAAAGTGAGCATTGTGTGCACAGTTACGGGGGTAAGGGTGTTGGAATCAGATCCTGTGAGCTGATAATAACAGCAAGAAGTCAACAGAGAAGGTTTTGGAGCCTCCCACAATGGTTAAAACAAACCTTGTCTCTTGTCCCTGGTGTGCTGTTACAGATATGCAGATAGCTGGAGGAGAAAGCCTCTCTCTAATCACCGTGGCTGTCACGGTGCAGCAACCACCTGTTTTCATAGCGATAAGTCCCAAATCAATTAAAAAGAACGTTTTCAACCATTTTCAGTGCATGAGTCATCTGCATAGATACATTCTTTGTCAGTCCAACCCAGTCCAAATCACTGTAGTTCTAAAGAAACAAACCTGGCTTTACACAGGTTTGTCGGTGAGTGAAAGAGGTTTGCTGATTGTTCTTCGGTGAGTACTAGGGGAGAAGCAAAAACCTGCACTCTGTACAACTCTAGACAATAATACTGTGAAACAATGGATTTTTTTCCTGGTATTCTTTTACATGAAATTTAAATAATTCTGACCATGTAATAGAGATCAATGACCACATTGACTCTGGATTAGTTCAGAGTCATAACAGAGAAGAGAAACTTTGAAATTCCATTTTACAGCTTGATGGCTTTTGTGAAACTGCAGCATTTTCATTGATTTAACCTTTTTCAGACAGGTTAGGAAGGCTAGTTGATTCCTTCAGTCTCGTTACCCAATTTGCCTGAACAAATGTAAGAATGACTTTCTTTAAGACAAACAGGCAGGAGTTAACTTGCAGGTGGAATGGTTCTCAGGCAGAAACCGTGGCAGTGGTCAGCTGTAGTGGGAAGCTTTGGCTGGTGCTTTATTGTTGTTACCTTCTCGATTGACCGAACTCCCATAGGTGACGTTATTGAACGTCTTTGCGCTGTGTATCAACATTGAATCATACTGTTTGACATCAGTAACCTGGCAGAGCAACTTAAACGTCTTACAGGATCACAGCCTCAGAGGTATTTAGGTCATGGAGGAAGATGTTACAGAATACAGAGTTTGAGCACCGTAATATTTACATAAAACGTATGCAAGTAAAAATTAATAACATTTAGAAAAGAAATAGAGAATCCTTCATGTAACATTTTGATTCAAGATAAATCTCACTTTGCCTGAACAGGTAAATGGTGTGGAAGTAAAAATTAGAATGGAAAACAGTGGCTCGTTGCAAAATTCTCAAATCCTTCCCTGTCGCATACAGCAGCAGGGTAAAAGGCTTCCTGCCTGTATCTCCTCATGTGTTTTTGTGTTCAGTTGAGGTGTACTGCTTAGGCTCTGTTTTGCTTCCCAGTAGGAGGTTGACTCAAAGATGAGCAAAAGCGTTGTTTTTTCACCTGAATACAGCTTTTGCACTGTTCATTAATGCACCAAGGGAAATGTACCCACATTTCTGTTGTGTATCAGTTAGTTAAATATATATGGTTCTGTGCCTACCTCAGAGGCTTTTGATGTTTCCTAAAGCAGACTGTTGTGAATACAGATAATATCTTTAGATACCTTCCTTTTGCTTTTAATTGCATCTTTTTTCCCCTTCAGGAAGTAACCTTGGGAGTACATTATATCTTTTCATAACTGTTTTCAGTATAGGCCCAGATGAGACAGCAAAGTTTGTTCTGTGTAATCAATCAGCTTTCAGTGATCGACCATTGCGTGCTCTGTCCGTTAAGCCACCACAGAAGATATTCTTCTAAGCAAAACCAGTTTTAAGGCTGCCTAGATATATTACACACGACAGCACATTTTTCTCTGTGTTGCATCATAATCTTGATTTCAAAGAGCCAGTCATGCTTCTGGAACAGAAGTTCAGTTGGTGATCCTGCAGCTCTAATTACTTTCTCCTCCTGGGTTGTGGTTCTTTTAGGTTCACGTGTGCACGTTATAATGTAGCTGGAAGGAAGCATTTTTTTGCTGCACCTGGTGATGTTATAGAACCCGAATTCCATCTTGCATTTAGCTTTTGTAGATATCTGGGTTTTCAGAGTTATACCCTGTTTTTGCTGGTGCTTATTGAAATTACATATTTAAATTGGAATTCAGTAAAATATGTATTGCATATATGTAAAGGTAAATCACAAAGATTGAGCTTTGCTTCCTTGAAAGCTGTTTTAAAAGAGCCTCTAGGAACCTTTGCTTCTTTATGTAAAGTATTATATCTCTTTACAAGCTTATTACTGTTGCCATTCATGCCTTGCCCCCCATTAGAATTTTGCTTCTGTGTGTTGAGACAGAACACAGAACCTAGAAAACTACTTAAGTAATGACACTGCATAAATCAAGACTGAAATTGAAAGTGGTTCTAGGTGAGAGCCCACTGACTTTAATGGGTGCAGGGCTACATTTGGGTGATTTCAAAAAAATTGATACCCAGTAGGTAAGAGAAGTAAAAAGAGTTGAAAAGGTCTTTAGTTTTCCAGCTATAGGTCTTTTTTTGAGCTTAGGTTTTGCAAATTTCATCATAGTTTAAAAAAAATCTTTACTTAATTTCTGCTTTAATTTTACTGTATTTATGTTAACTTGATGTTTCCAAACCAGAAGGTATGAATGACATTATTTAATTAGAGAAACTATCACTACTATCCTACATGTTTTATTTTTCTTTTTTTTTCCTTAAACAGAGGTGTTTAATGTTTGCTCAGTTCCTCCTGCTAAGCAAAACTGTTACTTCCATGTGGATGGCTGGAAGGTGTAACCTTGGCTGCTTCAAACTTGTGCCTTAGTTAATTTGATTGCTTTAGTGCTCCACTGTGTTTTGTTCTCTTTTCAGGACAATTACGGGTTTAGCAAAATAGAAGTAAGAGACAATGGCAGTGGAGTCAAGGCTGAGGATGTTCCAGTTATGGCCATTAAACACTACACCTCAAAAATAAGCTCTTCTGAGGACCTTGAAAGGTTGTCAACGTACGGTTTCCGTGGGGAAGCTTTGGGATCAATTTGCAGCGTATCAGAGGTGAGCAGTTGCTATAAATGCGTCTCGTCTTTGAGTTATGATTTCTTTTGTCCGTGTGTGTTTGTGAAAGTTTTATTAAAATACCAGTGCAAAGACTTGAAATGTTCCAGCAGCCTGCCAGGGATATGCTTTCCAAACCATTTGGAATGTGTATGCTGCCTTTCCCCCCAGCCCCAGAAGCCCTATCATAGGAATTTCTTGCCAGTGTCAGTCTTGCCCTTCTGTCACACTGGTCACAGCAGTGCTCTGTTCATTTTCCTCGGTCAGAACAGGTCAGAGATAGGTTGTGTTGTGTTTTGTTTTGTATCGGGGAATATAATGTCAAAGAATATGGCTGAATTTGCTCCTTGAATCAGAGTAGATCAAAGTGAGGAGCAGCAGGTGGTGGCCAGGAGAAGTAATTTCAGGGAACTGATGGCCCACATAGCTACCATTCCAGTAACCATTTCTGCCTTCTTATCTAGGTGATCAGCAGTCATGGGATCTTTCTGGGCTCCTTATTGCTCTTTGACATGTATGTGACTGCAATTGCACAAACTTTGTCCCTATGAGTAAACAGGAACCTGCTACTTGGCCTGTCTGAGTCTGGTCTATATGTTTGTGTTGAGAGGATTGGCCCTGTACTGATACTTATTATTTAACTTGTTGGCTGAAAGTAAGTAAGTTTGTTCCAAACCATCTGAAAAGTGTTCAGACTGTTAAAGGCACAGCATCTGCCAGTTCTGTTGTGCTCTGCCTTTCTGTATTCATACTGCACCAAGGTCAGGTTTTGGATTCTTTGAGCCTGCCAAGGATTAGATCCTGCAAGAAGATACTGATCTCTCTGTCTGATTGGAACCATCAGCTGTTGAGGTCAGGAGAGATGATGTTAGAGCGTGATTCCTTGCTACCTTGGGCTACATTCACGTTGCACTAAGCAGAAGTGGGTTGTGTGTTTGGATAGAGATTTCCAAAGATGCTTTCAAAAGTGTTGGTGTTTTGATAGATGATGACAGACCTCAATTATTGGTTCCTTCCAATGAGTTGTCAGAGCAGAATGCCATCTGTTCTGAGCTTCTCATCAGCTCTATAGTACATTTCATAAGAGATGGGAGGTGGCCTGAGTGTATGAAGTGCTTTAATAGGTATTACTTCAAGCCTTGTATCAGTAATTATATTAATTAAACACTCCTGGCATTCATTGCATTCTGCTTACCCAAACTGCCCCCGAAGTTTCAGTTTGGAGGTATTTACTATTGGCCTTCAAGTAGATCTGTAATACTGTTGTTTCCAATTAACCAATTACTGTTTTTCTCACAGGAGGCATGACTTAACTCTAAATGGTTCATACCAGACACTAAAATAACCCAAAATGTCCCGAAGCACTGTTTGTGTGATAAGCTTTGTCTTTCAGGAGGTTCAAGTGCACTGGTTCTGCTGTTCAATATGCTGGTGCCTGAACTCTGGTTTATGACTGCTCTTGCTAAAGCCATCTGTGTATTACCTTAATAGCTTACAAAACATTCAGTGAGTGATTGACAGATACGTTTGGGTGTGGAAAGATAATACACTGTTTGTTTGAGAGTAGTCGTTAAGTTTGTTGAATCTCACATAAATTTAAGAACTTGTCATAGGCTGCCTTCTCTCTCACAGAGGTTAAAAATGCCAGATTGTCGATTGATTTGGTTGTTTATTTAACCTGTGTTAGAATAGAAGACAGAGCAGTGTGTGTTGTAGGAAGTAGGAATTGCTATTCTTTGTGTATTGGTGTGATAGAAATGCTTTTAGTTAAATGGATGGAAACGGGAATAATAAATAATGCAGAATGTTTCTGTGCCTGTAGGAAACACTTGTAGTAGAAGAATTTTATAAACTAATTAAATGCAATCGTTGTGACTAAAGTAACACAGTGGTGAGAGTGGTAGCAAAGCTTGTCAAAGCTCATTCTGAACTTTGTCTATCCCTGATTAACTGTGTTTTTTTTTTAATCGTTCTCTTCAGGTTTTGGTCACAACCAAGACAGCTGATGATGATATCAGCACTCAGTATACTTTGAATAGCAACGGGCATGTAACTTCTAAAAAGCCTTCCCATCTAGGACAAGGTAGGATATCCCTGTTCTGGTGGTGCCCTGTAACAGGAGTATTTTTTGTTTCTCTGAGGCTCTATCTGATGTTGAAATACCTGTTCTGTACTTGAAGGCTGAGTGTGAAATCTTTGCAGCTGTAAACACTTCTTGCCTTATGTCTGTCAGCTGACAGTGTGTTGTCATATTGTAAAAAATAATATGGCTTGGAAGTTGTTCGAGATAGTAATTATAAACTAGTGTCTCCTTCTTTGACTCACTTCAAGCTGACAGTGGAAATAAAAGCTATAAAAATTCAGTGCTCCGGGTCTGTATGAAAGGTTTGTTCAGGACCAAACTACAGAACTATGTTTCTATACGTAGCAAAATCCTTGCTTACAGGAGGAAGACTTGCCCTGCTGCTGTACAAAGGAATTGCTGGAAGCAGCCTGGCTGTAGGACCAGGCAAAGTTATAAATTTGGTGTATTTCTTCTCATGCTAATAACTCAATTTAGCATTACTTGGGTTTGTTTTGTATGCAGCAGCATAAAAGCAGGTCTCTTTAAGTAAGAATAAAGTTTCCTCTATATCCTGTGATGTCCTTTCAGTGTAATTTCCACTTATTTTTTTATCGCTTGCTTGCAGGTACCACAGTAACAGTCCTAAATTTGTTCAAGAATCTTCCTGTAAGAAAACAGTTTTACTCAACAAGTAGAAAATGTAAGGAAGAACTAAAAAAAGTCCAAGATCTACTGACAGCATATGGTATCATAAAGCCGGACCTGAGAGTAACATTAATACATAATAAGGTAAGAATGAGTTTTTCCTCTATCTGGTGTCTTAAGGGTGAGTTTCTGATGAATTTATGCCATTCATCTTACATTTACATAAAATCTTTCATTCCTGGGAATTTTCTTGCATCACAGCTTTGTTTTGGACTTCCACTTATTTTTTTGATTCACAGTTGCATATTTATAATGGCAACAGATTTTGATCTTAAACTTCTAAAACTCGGGCTCAGATATTTTTGGTCTCTTCCAACAGATGCCTGGTTAGGTATATGAAGTATTAAAATTATTTTTACATGCTAATGGTTAGTAAAGATGATGGTTGTGTTTTGCAAACGAAGAAGCAAGACCCTCCTAGACCATGTGGCCTGATCAAAGGTTAGCTAAGACCAACTGAAAACACTTAGAAAACTTACTTGTTTAGGCTGTTTACCTGGATAGACACTATAGCTCTTACAGGTAGCTTGTCATAAGAGCTCATACATAACAATGATTTTATTTTAAAAGGCTAAAAAATTCAAAACAATTTGGTACCTGGGTGTAAGAACAGTAACATCTGTTATAACAAAGAGCTTTAGTTGAGCTAGTTGTTCTTTATTTAGATGTGGGGGAACTAATTCAGAGGCTACCTGGAGGCTGTTTTGCCTTCACAGCATACTGAATGGTAATTCTGTGGCACAGCTACAGAAATTAGACACACAGCCACAGAAATGATGTGTTGAGCAGTTGCCTTTACCTGATCCAAATTTAACATAGTGAACTCCATTGGCTACCCTGGCTTTTGACACCTCAGAGAAGAAAGTTGTGCTAATCAATTTCCAACTTGCCGCAAAGCAGAGAGTGACATCTCGTGGCCAGACCCCTCAGCAATTCCATTTCTGTTCTAAAATAATGTCATTTGTTGAAATGTGGCCTGTTCATTGAGCAGTTTTGACCAGTTATCAGCCAAACGTTCTCACTTCAGTTTCTTTTCAGTGGGAATAAAAAATGGCATCGTGTGCTTTCCTGAAATGAAAACAGGTTCCTATTCTGGAGTTGTTTAACATGCTCTGATTATATTTATGTGTGTATTGCTAAATATTGCTCTGAATATTTACTATGAAAGACAAAAGCCAGCCTTTTGGCTGGCTACAGAATTAGTATTTCAAAGGTGAGAAAGTGAAGCTACTTGCAGTCTTATTTCATTGGGAGCACTGAGAGTTTGAAACCAGAGATCTCCAGGGGTATCTGCTTCTCATATTGTGCTGAGCTCCTTGACATATCTAGCAGTGGCTCACAATATTGGTCCTAAATGTTGGTTAATAAAACTAATTTTGTTTTTATTGGTGGTTTGGTTTTGCCCTCTCTTGAAGGTTGCAAATGATTTTTTTAAAGTCTTTTGATTTCATTGCCTTTGAATAGACTATTGCATATCTTGGTTTTTTTTTTTTCCTCTGCTTATTTTAATACAATGACAATGATGTGCAAGAAGGTGATCACATGTCTTTTTCACAATACTTACTGCAAAGGAGTGGCGTGGCAGTTGCCATTGCACGTTGGTTTTGACTGCCTGTCCTATTGGCTTCAGAAGTACATTCTTCAGTACCCTACTCAGGCAGTATCACTCATTGCAATGGCAGAGATGGGGCTGATTTTTTTGACTCTTCATTTTGCACTGCTGCCCTTTTTTTCATTTAATTTATTTAGAAAGAAAAGTAAGGCAAGTGCGAAAGTGCTCAAATGTTTCATCACAAGAGGTCGCTCAGTAGCTATTGCTGAGATGGGAAAGTGAAAGGCATAAGAAGTCAGACAGAAAGTGTGGTCTGTCCCTGTGGAGATGCTCTAAAATAGTCTGAAAATAAAAAACTGAACTGAACGTAAAAAATTTGGATGTAAATTCCTGTCGTTCTACTGATGTTTTCATTCTTTGTAAAATAAAAAGTTACCTGTTGTATCATATCTTTTAAAGAAATTTGAAATTCTGAATTTCCAATGTATAGCAGCTTGCAGTAGGTCAATGTGCATTTGTTTTAGCTTTTCACAGAACATGAATGTTCCTGACCTTTTCCTTTAGATGCTAACTATTATTGTCATTACAGTTATTAATTCCAATCAGAAGGTGTTTTTTCTATACTGATTCTACAGCATCTCTGCCACAAAAATACTCTGCTGAATAGGGTTGTTGGGTAACTTTTTTTTTTTTAATTTTTTGGTGGTGTCCATTATATTTTTGTTTGAAATCTACGAGGAGAAAGAATCAACTTCTTAGAATGGTTCTTAATTTTTCATGTATCTCATAGATTACATATTCATTTAAAAGACAAATTGTATATGCAATTATTCAGAAGAGTTCTTAGAATCACAAATTCTTGAGGCTGAGCCAATGCTTTCTATTGCAGTGGAAGAGGATACACTTTGGGAGTATGATCAGGTTCTGAGGCTTAAAAGAGCAAGAAGATATATAGATTAGCTATGACAGAAGGAGACAAGGAAAGATGGGTTGAAAGACTAGAAAGGGTAGTAAGTGAAAAAGGTGTAAACGAAAATGCATTTCAAAGAAATCTTCTCAATAAATTACAAAACCAGTACTTAAAAAAAAAGCCATGCCAAAAAAACAAAATCAAAACCACCCCTCCAAACAAACAAACAAAAAAAAACAAAACCAAAAAACCAAACCCAAATGCCCCCAGTTTTTAAGTCCTGCGTTTTATATGAAGTTAAAGGAGAATGGTAGATTGGATGGAGCTTTGAGCAACCTGGTGTAGTGGAAGGTGTCCCTATTATATTTCATATCTGTGTTTGGTTTGGAAAATATTACCATTAAGTGTGGTTTTTCACAGAAAAGAAATCAGACAGTGCTCTTCCAGCCTTTGTGTTGTTTTTTAAGAAGTGAGAAAATAGTTATTCTTGTACGAGTCCTCCTAGGCTTTGTTTATTGTGTACTCTCCATCAGTGGGTTTCCAAGATAGGCAGTAATCGGTTGCTCTTTCTGCTCGGAATGTTTTGTTTGCATTAGCAATAAATAATGAATCACTTTGCAGATCAACCCTTGAAGTACTATTGCTATTTTGACAACTTGGATTAGCTAGTGCTCCTTCTTTTTATGAAGGTTTATCCTGCCAAGACATTCTTTGAATACTGATAATGTTGATCCTCTTGCCAGTATGGTTATGTTAGAAAGAGGTATTTTTCTTCTTTCATCACCATGTTCCTTGAAAGCATATTGAATAATGAGACAGCCAAATGGAAATAATTTACATGAGTATTCAGCAAGTTTATTTAAAGTTAATGTTATCTGAAGGCGTGCTAAGAACATTTCAAAGTCAACTACTGCTTAAACTGCGTCAAACCCCTCAGCCCGAAATGCCGTGTTCCAGCCACCAATGAGCTCTGGCTGTGTTTCACTTGAGGTGGTAAAACACAGCTTTTAGTAGTTCCAGGGCTATTCCGTAAAAATTATGGCAGCAGGTGGTTTAGGTGGTGCCCATCAGCAGGTCATACCATACCCAGCTGGTCCCATGTCTTGTGCAAAGTACAGATCAGCCATAAGTAGGCTCAGTAAATTTTCCAGTTCCTGTTGAGGAAAACTCTGTGTAAGGAATATTTTTTTCCCAGTGTTTTTCATGCATAACATTTTGAAGCCTTGGTCACACAGAGTTCTGCCTGGAACTGTGAGTATTGTTTGTTTCTTGAAAGAGTCAGGAGTCAGAATTTGTGATGCAAGGTCCGTTTAAAAACTTATAAATAACTGGGGATTATATTCTTCCCCAAAACCCTTTGCTGGTGGTGTTGATTTAAAAGATGCCATCTTCATGTTTTAATTTACAGTAAGTCTCCTCTTATTTACAGAGTTGCATAATCTTAACCAGTAGTTTGTATCAAATAATCCAAACCCAGGTGTTTTTTCTTTGTCTTTGTCCTCAGTAATAAGTGTGGATTTTTGAGACAGAGTGAGTGTGTTAGGATAAATTTACCATTTTTAATAATGTCACTATATTTTGCACTCATTCATTGTGATTCCAAACTCTGCTTTGGCTGCATGTTGAAAATAAATCTGTATTGTGCAGAAATAGCATGAGCTCTGTCTTGAGTTGGAAAAGCCACTCCATTTAATGATGATAAATTAAGTCCCTCCCTAATCTGCGTGTCTTAAAATATAAAGAGGAATTATGATTAAGAATCTGCAGTGCTCTGCAGCCAACAAGTTTTCATGCTGACCTGGAATACAGCTTAGTCTTTGCTTCTATTCGTTGTTTAGTGGCTTTGCTGAGAAAGCCAAACAGAGAGTTAATTATGGTGTTTTTTTGCGCTGAGGACACCTGTCCACTAGGAAATGCGCTGAGACCCTCAACTCAATTTACATCAGCCAGAGAACAGCTGCCAGATGGTAACTACTTTTGGTCACTACCAACCTGGTTGAATTTGAACTGGTGACCTAGAGGTGAAATGCTTTATATCCTATTACTAATTCCTTGAGGTTTCCAGTTTCTCATCCATCACTTTTTTCAAATGACAGCCCAGTATATGTCTAAAATCTCAAAACAATTACCATTTCACATATGCAGTGTGTGTTGCAGAATCTGAGATGTGTCTTTAGCTCTTGCAAAGCTTTTACACTCACTTTGTATGCTTAAAAAAAAGGTTAGCGGAAAAAGGATGTTTCCAAAGCTGCATGAGAGTTTTCCCTCTTCCTTAGCAATGTACTTAGTTACAGTTGGGTATGTTACTTTTGTTACTCCTATTTTACAAAAGGCTTTTAAACCTCCCGTTATTTAAATAGAATTCACTGTGGTGGTGTACATCCTCTGAATGACATATTCAGATTGGAAACTGGTTTTTTTGGCAGCAGTTTAATTGTTTAGGAGGTTTTATTTTATTTTTTTTCCTCCTGCTATGGAAATGGGTTTTTATAGAATCTTAGAATATCCTGAGTTAGATAGGAACCCACAAGGATCATCGCATTCAACTCCTGGTCCTGCACAGGAGAGTGCCAAGAATCCCTCCCCATGCCTGAGAGCATTGTCCAAATGCTTCTTGAACTCTTGTCAGGCTTGGTGTTGTGACTGCTTCCCTGAGGAACCTTTTCCAGTGCCCAGCTTCTTCACCCTCTGGGTGAAGAACCTTTCGATAGAATCATTTAGATTGGAAAAGATCTCCAAGGTCATCAAGTCCAACCTTTGACCGAAAACCACCGTGCCCACTTAAACCATATTGTGAGGAGCCACAATACTCAGTTTTTGAGTACTCAGTTCTGTCACTTCCCAGGGGAGCTTGTTCCAATGCTCAAACACCCTTTCAGTGAAAATATTTTTCCTAATATCCAACCTGAACCTCCACTGGGTGCAACTTGAGGCCATTTCCCCTTGTCCTGTCTCTGGTTGCCTGGGAGGAGAGGCCGACCTCCACTTGAGAGTGATAATTTACCACTGGTTTTAAAACAGGACACCACTTATGGTATGGAGCTGAAAAACATTAACACTTTCAAGGCTGGGATTCTAAAGAATGTGGTTAAGACTTGATCTATTCTTGATCTTGGCCGATAGGTTTTCTTCCACAGCAGAGAATGTGCCAGCCCTGGGAGCAAGGTGTCTGTGCATCACTGAGCTGAAATGATTCTAGGCATCGTACATGGCCTGCTGTGTGAGGTCTTCTGGTTTCCCTTGGGCTGAATTCAAACTTGAGATATTGCTGCCTGGCTTTGTTCCTGTTCATTTACTCTCAACAGGTAGGCAGCGATGCTTTATTTTGAAGCCTAATAAGCTGTTAGGTTTTAAGTCAGGAAGGCTGAGGAATGTACTGGCCCAAAGAGTTAACTATCTGCAGTGAGATGCCAGGGTGAAAGGATTTTGGAAGCACGTAAAACAAAATTAGAGAGACTGTGAAATACACTTTTCTTTTACGGAGCTAACCCAAGTTACATTACCAGCCTGCAGTTCAAGTTACATGCAGCCTGCAACTGCTTGCTCACCTAGACTTTTACACCTTCAAATTTTACAGGATAGAACTGTCACAAAACAAATTATGAAAATATGTGGTTTCCGGGTAGTAAAAGTCTACTTTGTTAGGTTAGTGCCATTAAGTAGTAATAATGGGATGAGTTGGTTTAATTTGTAGTATCGTAGTTGTACTGAAGTAGGTGGAGCTGGAAACAGCATCCAGTCCCCAGCTCTAATTTAGATTTTCCTTTTGTCTGATTGCAAATCTGTAGCTGCTGGTAGAAGTTCTAAATATGAAGGATTGTTAGGGACATGGAGTAGCTGCATTTTTTTCTCTGTCATTCCTTGGTGTCTCTGAGGAGAAAAATACTGAGCAGCTCTTAATTCTCCTTAGTGCCATAATACCAGGGATCCCAGTGGGAAGGGGGTGAATCTTTCTCCACTCGTGACACATTTTTCAAGGAATCCTCCTGGGCTCTATATATGCATCCTGAACCAATGGATGCCTGCTCCCTGTGTGCATGGAGTCACAGAACCATGTAGGTTGAAATGTACGTTGTCATCCTCCATGAAGTGTGCGTATGTCCTAGGGATGCCTGGGGTGGAGGGAAATAGGTACACACAGACCTACTTATCCTCTGTACGTGTGCAGTAGATTTTATGCACCTTATGACATTTTGTAACATCTAGATCATGCCATCCCCTTCAATGAAACAGGGAGAGAGGTGGGCGATATATTTGGCTAGCTCTACAAAACCGAAGATGGGCCATATGTAATAATATATCTTTGAGTAGGCTGTTTCTGCAGCGTCATCATACTGACTGGAGTCAGATTCTTCCTTGGCTCATCCTCGGCACCCGCTTTA
The DNA here is from genome assembly GCA_035584735.1 of Pseudotriccus pelzelni. Classification (NCBI taxonomy): domain Eukaryota; kingdom Metazoa; phylum Chordata; class Aves; order Passeriformes; family Tyrannidae; genus Pseudotriccus; species Pseudotriccus pelzelni. The sequence goes on along the minus strand of JAWMRA010000164.1, from coordinate 31,368,979 downwards.
TGTGACCTAGAAAAAAAATTTGGGGGGTGTGTGGGGGGTGTATTTTTAGCTAAACTAAAGGGTATAAGTAAGGTTAAAAAAATAGAGTGTTGCAGGAACCTCATGGAAACAGGCACTTTCTAAAATAAGTGGAACAGGCATTGTTTCTCTGTGAATTTTTTAATGCCTGTTGATACATCCGCAGAGTCTAGAAAAATAATTTTCTTTAAATTACTAGCTCTTCCTGTGTTGTTGCTCCATGATGTGCAGTCAGGGCTAAAAATGAATACACACTGTATTCTATGTTCATATAATATAGAAATTAGGACTATAGAAATTGGGAATGGCCTGGCTTCTTTAGTATGTAAGCTTTAATGTAATCTACAGTGGTAACTATTTTCTAAAATTATGTCTGTATGACTGAGTATTGATATCCGATAAATATATGACTAGTTGAAAAGCCAGTCTGAACTTATTACAGTATCTACTTTTAGCAAGTTTACATTTAATAAGTTCTCATTTTCCAGCTTACTCAAGTGATCTTTTCACAGTTCTGAGTGTCAGCCATCTAGCGGGTCGAGCAGTGTAATAACCTTGCATTAATCAGCAGCTAAGATTTATATCTGTACCTGCAGCCTCACATTAGCATAACCAAAAATAAACAGCATGATGTTTATATTAGTCATATAACAAGTGTCTTTCTCAGTTTGGTCACATGCATTTAATTTAAAATATATCCAGTAAAGAAAAAATCGCTTGGCACTTTGTGTTTCCATTTTAAGTAATCAATTTTAAAATAGAAGCAGTACAGGATATGTTTTATAAGAGGAGCTCTAAAGAAGAGGACAGATTCTTTCATCACTCCAAAATATCTTTGAGGAGACTTAGAGCAGGTGTAGAGGAGAGAGGCTGAGAGGCAGCATGCCTTGGGCAGCCCCGGGCTGTCCTTTCCCTCTCTGCTGCTGGAGCGCGGTGGGGACTCCCTGCCAGAGCTGTGGACACCCAGCCCGTGGCTCTGCCTGCTCCCTTCTCCTTATCCCCCTTGTCTGTTCACTGCCCTCCCTGACGTAAATTGTCCTTTATGTTTTAAGGGGTTCAGGCTCGCTCTGGATGACCGAGCTGTGATCCAGCATGTGCAAAGGGCTGTCAGGCTGGCGTTTAGGAGCTGCATTTGATTCAGGCAGGACTGCAGAGCCCCTCTTCACAAATGCTGCAGAGTGTACGTGGAAATGGAAAATTAAAGATTTGGGGAATAGTTTAGGCTCAGCAGTCTCAAAGCTTTACAATTCCACCTGTCCTGTAGGAGGGGAGTATCATTTTACAGGAACACTGTGTTCTTCTGTGGAATTCACCCCTGAAGGCCAGCAAATATCCCACGGGACAGGTGGAATTTTAAGGCCATGTATTGCATTTCTTGAGATGGGTGCTTGTGTATTTTTTTCTCCCACCGCACTTTTGGTTAATATCCTGTATCAGAATACTGTGAACTCATTTTGAATTCACTGGACACCTAGCATCTACTGAAAACATAAATTTTAGCAGCACTGTAACATCTGACTTAAAAAAATTCAGCAAGTTGCATTTTTTCTTTTGTGTGTGAAGATTGCATATTGAAATGCACTCAGGCATCAAACAGTGACAAAAGAAAAGTGGACCTGAATGTAACAGTCTGTTGCATAGAAGCAGAAAATCAAATAAGGAAATTATTTTTTATTGTTGAATCAGCAGATTCAGCTACATTTGTGACTATGTGGTATAAGATTTGTCATTAGCGAGAGACAAAATTTCACCTTCCAAAGTAGCTAATGCTTTTTGTATCTATAAGTGGACTTGAAAGGTAACTTCTGTTGCAAGTTCAAGTTCACATTGCCTTACTGTACTTATCCAGTCCTTGCAATAGTATTCCAAGATATGTAGCAAACAAAGCAGTTGTTCCTTCATCTTTCTAACTTTTACAAAGTTTTCACTAGACAAATAACTGCTTTCCTTTCTAAACAGCAGGCTTGTCATAGGCCTAGAGTTTCCAGGTGAGCACTATGAATGGACAGCTAATAGCCTGATCTCTACCAAAACAGCCTTTCACTTCAGTGTGAGTAACATAGGCATTGCAGTGCCCAGCTTCAGATGTTGAGCACCATGTTAGAGACACATCATGACCCCTCAGTTTATGTGCTTGGTAAAAACGCAAACCATACTGCTGTGTATCGAAGAGGGGGAGTTGTGTTCGTACTGATTTGTGTTTAACAATTGCTTCAGGTACAGGAGTCCAGATTAGCCACGTAACATCCATAAATACAAGCTTTGCTTAGTTTTCCAATTGCTTTGAGTCTAAATAAGTAATACAAAATGAGAAGACATGCCAAAAAGTACTGTATCGAGTCAGTTGACACTGAAAGTTGTGATTTTCAGAGGGTCAAAGTACAGAATGTTACATATACAGTGTGTGTGCAGTTGCATATGCATGTTCGTAGACATGACTTGAGTTCAACAAATATAATGTCAAAAATTTGACTCTGTGCCATTTGTTTCAGGCAGTTATTTGGCAGAAGACCAGGGTGTCAGATCACAAAATGGCCTGTATGTCAGTTCTGGGAACAGCCGTTATGGGCAGTATGGTACCTTTTCAGCACTGCTGTGAATATCCTGAGGTGAGTTTAAACTTCCTTCTCCCAAATTCACTTAAAGCCTGTCGATGAAGAGGGCTAAGTCAATATTCAAATAGAAGGAGACTGAAAAGGAGGATGCATCCCCAGATTGACATCTGATTAATGCACTTGCTTCTATTACTGTCCTCTCCGTAAAATTAATTGGTTTGGTGATTGAAAATCCACTCCAAGAATCATCCCATCAGGACTCATGTGGCACTGATCAAATGGCAGTAAAAACAGTTGTGATGACAAATGCAGAATTGCTGATTGCTCAGAGCTGTCCAGGCTGGGATTCCTGGCCCACAGGCAGGTTGTGCTCTGATTAATATCTAAGCATTTAGATCGTTCTCATCTTCATGGCCTCTTAGCCTGCACTCTAAAGAGTATCCCCTCAATTTCAGTGAGAGGCACCTGAGCAGCAAAAAAAGACATACTTAGAAGGCAAGTTATGCAAAATTTCCACCAAACATGCATTTGAAGGAAATAACTTGCTGGTTTCCAGAAAATTCAGTGCACTTGGCTTCCTTTGCCCCTATTGAAAATGAGGGAATTCCCTCCTTTGTCTAATGTTTTCAAAAATTTTTTACTCTCCTTCCATTTTTGTTGAAGACATTTTTATAAAGGGGAATCTTGCTACTATGGAACCCTCTAAGTTGCATTTTTCTGTATCTTCTAGTAATAAACCTTGACCAGTCACATAGATGAGATGAATCCCTGTAAAGTCACACCGGCTGTTAAACACAACTTAGCAACGCTGCATTCAGCGTGGTGTTTAACAGCATTATTCAGACTTTAGTAAAAGTGTGACTACACGTTTGTTTTACAGTTTAATAGCATGATTCAGACTTAAATCTTGAGTTTGCCAGAATGCTTGTAGCAAAAATGCAATGAAATGAGGGAGAAGAAAGCAAAGTCACTTCTTGTAGTTGTCAAAGTTTTAGTTGCTTATGTCTGAACAGAACATCCAGAGGTGTTCCTACCTGAACGTAGCTTGGTTGTGCCCACAGGGCAAGTGCAGGGGGCTCCAAAGGGAAGACATGGGGGTATTTAGAAGGGACTAGCTTGAAGGAGGCACTCAGGCTCTCACATTACTTCCCTGCTGTATCGTGAGGCATCCATATTCCTTGAATAGAAGTGGGGGAACATTCCATCTCTCCCTCTGTCTCTAAATAGTGTGTAAAATACCACGTGCATCATTTATAGGTGTATAAGTGACCCATGCATAATGCTCATGCACAAATTGACGTTCAGAAACCATGAACATTTCTAGATTAAGCAGCCAAACACTATAAAATGACAGATTTAAGTTGCCTGTCTAGCCATTTCTTTCTCTCTTGTGTGCAGGTACTGGAATAGGTGTTTAAGGACAAGGCATGGTTTTCCTTCCCATTTAGATCCTTGCCTCATTCAGTACACAGACCAGAGGGCAGCTCTTTCATTCTTTGAACTCCTACTTGTTCATTATGTAGCTTCATGTTCCTTTGTTGCAAAGGAACAAAGTATGAAGACAAAACTAATTTTGCTGTACCTTACTGCAGAGTTAAAACTTCTCTAACAAGCAATCTGGGGATTTTAAAGACTCGTCTTCAAAAGATCTCTGTTATGAGCACTGAACAAAACAAGAACACATTTGAAGTTGACTCCAAAGCCTGCAAACTCCAGAGCTACTTGTAAAATAAAAAGAAAACGAAGCAAATAAAGAATTGGCACAACTTCTTACATGTACAAAACAGCATTTATGCTTTTCATGTCCCCTGTCTTGTAAATGGATAGATTTATCTGGGCTGAAAACTTTCACACAGGAAATCTTCCTAGTATCTTCTTTTTCTGTAAAGGTTAAGTTTAGCAGATACATGTGCCACAGGGAAAAAAATAACAATTAAAGACAGGCATTCTGCTGTGCACTCATCACAGATATATTTTGATAGGTATATAAGGTGTTTTTTATTTGAACATTAATTTTGAAAACAGTTGATCTAATTTGAAATCAAAGATTCTGTAACGTTTTTCAGTCTTTGTAATTTTGTCTTTATACTTGATATACTTTCATAGTTGAAAATTTTAATGAGGCAAGTTTTATAAATTGTGGATAACTTTTAACGAGCATACTGATACTCTGCATGGCTTTAAATAGTAACAGCGGTCAGCCATTTCTAAATCTGGCACCTTCTTAAATGAGTTATTAAGAGATTTTCAGTTTTGCTTTAATGGTTTCTGTCTATAAAAACACTGTTCGAAGTGGAAGACTGGTACAAAGATTGGCAAATTAGAAAAGGAGCTTGAAGCATGGAGGGGGTACATTCAGGGAGGATGTGCTAAAACTGCAGAATAAAATCTAGAAAGTGCTGCATGTTGTTTTCTGATAATCACCCAACAGATATTTGAGACCTCTTCAACTTGACCAGCGGTGTTTGGTTCTGCGCAACCAGAACACTCCAGCTTTAGCACAGAATGCTTGTGACAAGGTCAACAGGGAATAAGGGAGCACATGAACAGAGAGCTGCTGTGACGTAGATAAATGGGAAGGACAGGCCAAATCCCAGGGATTTTAAATTCCGTTTCAAAAGCGTGATAATTTGGGTTTTAGTAAATACAAGGGGTTCTGCCAGAAGCAGAGCTAATGAGGTCTCACTTCTGTGTTCAGTGATCCACCCTGCTATCAGAACATTCTCCAGACTTTCCCCATAGCTCCAAAATCTCCATCCTCATGATGCCCCAGTGGTCCTTCACTATCAGTTTGGGCAGGTGGCAATGGGGTGATGTGTGGGGCAGAGCGAGGGCTGGCCAGCATGTCACTTCTTGCATGCTGATGGGTCCTGGCTTTTGAAAAGTTGCAATTGCCTTTTCCTTAGTAAGGTCATTATCTTGAGGCTGTCCTCTCCAAGCAGCTGTCAGTTATCACAGGAATTGTGGAAATATGATATCTTTGGGATTTGTGCTTCTTTATCAGATTCATTTGAAATTGCTCCAACAGTTCCAGAGTTGCGTGGTGAGGGAGAGGGGGAAGTGATGGGACAGGCAGCACAAGTCATTGGCCATATTTTGACCTAAGAAGACCTGTTAAAGTATCAGGACAGAAAAATCTTAAAACTCAGAGTTCAAGTTAGGTACACAAATCATGTGTTGTTTCCAAGGTTCCCTGGCAGTGCTGTGTGCTCACAGGTTCTGCTGCAGCCTGTGAATCGTGGGTGCTCAGCACTCTTGAGAGTCAGATGATTTGGATACAGGTGGTGTAGGTAAATTTAGGTGCCCTGAATAAATGTCCTGTGACAGGCTATTTAAGGTGCCCTGTGTGTAGAAAGGGGGGGATTGTGTGTTTTGGGCTTTCCCTGTAGGGGTAGTTCACTGCTGCCTGGGCCAGGTTGGGCAGTGTGTGCCTTTAGCTTGTGCAGGGGTTACATTGGCAACCCCACAGCCAGCAAACCTAAAGCTGCTGGCCTGGCTCTCCACAGCCCTCAGCTGCAGGAAGCATCCTGCTGCAGCTGGCTGTCCAAATGGGAAATATCCCAGTCAGTTGGTCAAGGAAAATAGATACAAACCCATCTTTCTCAACCTCTGTTTTTTTTTTTCTTTGAGGGTGTTTATTTTTTTATATTGTAACTTTCAAGAAGCAGTGCATGCATTTGAATAGCTTGGACTCCTGTACAATTGCATTTTAAGATCTCACCTCTCAAAGAGCCTTTTTGGTTTCTCTAAAAGACTTTTGTACTGTATTTGTTTTATCATTGCAGATAAATCTTTCTGGATTTCTCCCAAAAGCTGAGTCAGACAGTTCTTTGACAAGTCTTTCAAGTTCAGAAAGGAGTTTCATTTTTATAAATAATCGTCCAGTTCTGCAGAAGGAAATACTGAAGGTAATACATAGCTTTTAATTCAAGGAACAGAAATGTGATTTCTTGGAGGACAGGGACACGTAGGCAGTCTGCAACCTTTTTCCCACATGAAATAGAGAGCTGCAGGTGAAGGTACTGGTATTTACAACAGAAACCCCTTCCACAAATCTGATGCTGCTGGTGCCTCAGTTCTATTCCATTTGCTGCAGTCCCCGTCACAGAGCTGGAGGTTAAGTTTTTGGCTGTTTAAAAGAAAGGTTATTTCAGATGCTCTATGCAAGAGACCAGAACAGCTGATTCTTTCTTTGTATTAGCCTGCAGAAATCACCTGTGCAACTTCCCATAAGGGAACTTTATGCGGTTTCCTTGAAGAGAATTCTTCTGTGAAGTTTTTGTTTTGTCCACTTCTGTTGTGGGCTTGTCAAGTGAACACCTATACTTTCCCTTTAAATTTGTGTATGCACTGGGTAGAAATGAAAGTGATAGTGCAGCAGCATTGGCTACAGCTGAGCATTGTGTAGGCAGAATTTGATACTCTTGGGTTTCTGTCACTACTGAACCTTGCAGCACTTCACTTGGAGCAGCCTCACTGTCCTAATCCTTCCCATTGCCAGGAGAGAAAACCACAATCACACCAAAGTGTCCGTGTGGCTTTTAAGGTGGAGACAATGAAGTTATTTTCAGTTGGCTTTGTGGGTGTAAACCCTGAACCTGTGTTGGTATGTTAAGAGCCAAAGAAGGCTAATCCATCTCCACATGGTATAAGATGTGCTTGTTTCTTCTGGGAGTTCAAAGCTCAGCTTGAATCCTGTGCTGATAGGGATTTTTTTTTAACCAGAGCACAGAAGCTTGGATTCAAGGTGGGATTCAGCATACTACCATACAGAGTAAAACTACCATAACCCACATGGAAAACAAGCTGTGCAGCAGTTTTAGCTCCATGCTATGTATGGAGAAGAAGTGCTGGTGGACCTCTTATTACTACAGTTCAGTGCCAGCTGAGGCCAGAATGTGGGAATATTAAGGTTAAAATTTGTTTGGATCTTGTTAACATATTCTTTTCTCCACTGTGTATGTTTGTGGGAGGAGGGATCCAGGATACTAGAGGGGAATGCAAGGATCTTTTATTTGGTCCTTGTAGTTAACAACACTAAAATTCTGAAACAACTGAATATTTTTGTAGTGTTTTGGAGGACTATAGAGAAAATAGTAAGAACAGTTTCAGGAACGCTGTAAATTTATAACTGCATTAATAAAAGGAACAAGTTGATCTTGTTTTGGGAAAAGAGCAGGTTTGTAGTCCAAGTGCTGCTTTCTCAAACAGACTTCATTTGGACTGAAAGAGTCAGCAGTGTGGTTGTGTGCTGTATAAGCTGGTTTTCTTTAAAAAACAACTAGTAGTATTTGTGGTGATTGAGGAAAGAAACCTCGAAATTGCAGTCCATCCATTGCCTTGCATCGCCGTTGCATCCATTGGGCACACCATGTCTTTTCTTCCAGGTGCAGTTGATCCATTCACTCAGTATCTTGGAATTGTTCCTTTTTTTCTTTATTTTTTTAGTTTGTCTGTGAAGAAATGGAAACCACCAGTAACTGCCCTTCTGGTGATTTTTCTGGCATGCATGTATATGACAACCTTCTTAGCATTCCTTTAACTTCAAAAAAACCAGCAAAACCGACAAACCAGTTACGCTTTTATAATGTCAGATTTTGTGTCTGTGCCTTTTTGTCTCTTTTATTGCCTTTACTGACATGTCTGTATTAAATCAATCTGTAGTTAATTCGACAATACTACAGCGTGATGACACACAAGGACTGTACTCGTTTATATCCTGTTTTCTTTTTGAATATTACTGTACCTGCCTCTGCTGTGGATGTGAACGTAACACCTGATAAAACTCAAGTTTTACTGCATTATAAGGTAACTAAGGTTTTATCCTGTGTTTTAGTTGTCAACCTTTTATTTATGTAAGCATAACAAAGGCTGTGGGGACTACAAAAAAGTTGGAAGAATAAACAGTGCCTCCAGGGTTTTTTTGTTTGGGTTTTTTTTTTAGTTACTTGATAGCTTGCCTTTGTCACAGGACTGTTTTGATCAAAAAGTACTGAACAGGCTAAGTAGAGGATTTTTCAGAATTAATTTCCCAGTTGATTTCAGATTTTTATGCCGTCAGATATATCTGTGTAGCACTTTGTTTTCAGATGCCTTTATAGTGAGGGAAGCTAAATAGAATCATGATAAATGTCCCTACATGAATCTCATACTTCATATCTACACTAAGTAATCACTGTTTAAACACCACATACATTAAGGGGGGTGGGCAGGAGGGGAGTTGATTTCCTGTCAAACCACTATTTCGCCATTATATGTATAGTTTATTCATGACATTAATTAAGTGCCATAGAAATTAGAAAGACTACATTGGTAATAAGGTGCTTATTCAAAGTTAATGTAGGTAGTCACACCAGTATGTTAACCCTGTTCACAAAAACCTTTTGTATTTGTCTGTGTTAATCTTGTAAAATGTACTTGCCTGTTAAGTGCCGCTTGTATGAAAATTAACACAGCATTCTCACATTTGATCTAGTTCTCCTTTGCCATTAGAAAAAGGGTTGGGTTTTATTTTTTCCTTTTTTTTTTTTGTTAATTTATTTCTATTTTGTATGGTTTTGGGTGGCTTTTTTCTTCTTAGTTTCCATCATTGGGTGCAAAGCTGTCTTGGAAACATGTACAATAGAAGCACCTACACAAACACACTTGCATGGAATGGGATGTTGTCGATGCACCTGTTTTGATTATAGGCTTCCAACTCCATATTAATTAAACCTGATAGTGGTTTAATCAGTCATTACCCTGTTGTAAAGAAAGCAGTTAAGTGAGTTTGTGGTATCAGAATAAACTGGAGAAGCAGAATACCCATCACAAAATATTTGGGCCTGGAGGTGTCCAGTTGGGTCTTTTTGAGCGTGTATGAACAACTGAAATGCAATAATCTGTCCAGATTTGTCTGAAAAATAATCCGAATAAAATCATTTTTTTAATATTGTTCCATATTCTCAGCGTCTGTCACTTACATTTTCAGGTGCACTTTCTGTGTATTTTCTGGTTTGTTTCTTTTTTTTTTCCCCAGGAATCTGTCTTACTTGCGGTTGAAAATGTGTTGAAATCCCTGTATGGGCCACTACCTGCTACAGTCCCTGGTGAAAATAATAAAACAGATGTTACCTCAGCAGACATGTTTGTTCATCGAACAGAACAAACAGATGTGGTTGGTAATGAAATGGGACCATCTGGAAACGATGAGCTGCGTGCTCATACTTCATTCCTTTCACTCAGCAGTGATGTGCAAAACTGTCAAGCAGTAAAAACCACAGAGATCTGCTTAAATCATCAGGCTTCTTGTGGTGATAATGTGCACAGTCGTCTGGACAAGAGAGAGGTTTCTAAGAGTGATGCCTTTCCAGACAGTTCCTTAAATTTATTGTGTGGGGAGGAACAGAATGGACAAAAGGTGACTGATATTCAAAGGGACAGTGTTCCTCTGGACCCCAAGTCTAAAAAAGCCGACGATGAGCATCTTTTGAGTTTTGAAAATACTGATCAACTAGATAAAAATGAGGAAGCCTCAGTCCCTAAAGACTTACCTGAAATCTCTGCTGACAGCTGGAGTATGGGAAGTGCGTTTAAAGACAGTCTAGGAGACAAACTGGAACCTGTTAAGGTTTTGATTCCTGAAGTTGGAGGAACAATCAGTAAGCAAAAAGAATACACCACTGAGCAAAGCAATGATCCACAAATCTCAAATCAAGGCGTAAAGAAAAAAAATGTGATAAGTGAAAAATTCGGACACGTGACAGCTTATGACTTAATTAATAGTAGGATAATAAAGAAAGCAAAGTCTGCATTTGAAATTTTCACTCAAGAATGTCGTCCAAAATTGATAAATGATAATCCAAAGACCAGCATGGCAGACATTCTGCTGAAGATTGAAGAGCAGTGGAAGAATTTGAGTGAAGAGGAAAAAAAGAAGTAAGTATTCAGGCTGTGACTTGCTTCTAAATACAGGAGCTACCAAAGAGTCACTTGTAGTGAACTAAAAAAATTGTAAATTTCTGGTTATTTATGAAAAAAGAGAACAGAAAAAGCTTTTTGACTTTTTAAGATCAGCAGCGATGTTGTGAGTTCTCATCTTGCATGTTTGAATTACTCATTTTGCTGCTGTGCCGTGCAGCAGTTGGGTAGGGACAGCTTTGCTGAGTGGTTATTTAGAGATAACAGGCAATAAATCATACTGTGTGAATCCTGCAAACTTCTGTTTTCTGAGGGCTGCCTTTACTTTGTCGCTCCTGATGATGTGTCCTTGAAAACCAGCACAGTGATGGAGATACATATATATATATATATATATATATAAAATTCATCCAGAGGTTTTCCAACTTTATTGCTATAAAGTGAGAATTCGTTTTTAGAATCTTTAGTACTCAAACATTTGGTCAAGTCCTTTCCTTTAAATTTAGTACATCTCCCAACCCAGGTTACCTGAGAATTTATTTTGTAACAACCAGTCAAATAACAGAAGGAATTACCTTTTCCCCTAAACAGCTATTCTAGTGCTGATTCAGAGAGTATAGCACAATTTGCATTTTAATCTGTTTCAAATAAGACCAAGTCTCTTTCTGCTTTACAATGTGAATAGTTAAACTCCATAGTTTTTCTAAAACAAAATTGTCACTGAGTTTTTGAAAACCATCTGCAAGAAAGGGAAATATTTTAGGCTAATTTGAGATTGGATTTGGGTTAGTCAAAGTATTAGGTAATGTTGTCCTTTATGTGGAACTTACATTATTGTAAAAGATGAATTAATAAGAGATTTTGAGACATTTTAAGACAGTTAAAAAAAAACCAATCACAAAACCTTCAACATTTTGTTTGTAACTTTATAAACTGTAAAACAGTGTAGGGCATCACACAAATGACGAAAAATAGAAGTTCTTCTTCAGTAGTTTTGCATGGAATGGTTTGAGTGTGTAGCATGATTTGCAGCAGAAAGTTTGGGAGATGAAAATTTGATTCTGACGAACAAACTCATTGGAAGTGGTGTGAAAATATGTTTTCTTCATATTGTGGGAACAAGGAGAAGGGAATTAAATACCATTAAAAAGGAAACTGTACTAGCTAAACAAGCGTAATTTTAACACCAATGGGAGATTTGATTAGGAGAATGTTAAGAAACAGAAGCTATACCTGTTGAATTACTGTTGTATATCTTTCTCCTTGACTTTGTTTGGAAACATCTGCTTTCTTCTGAATACCAGCTATATCAGAGCTCAGTAAAACCTTTTTATCTAGCTTTTGATTTACTTAATTTGAAGTATACTAAGCAAGCAACGGACTGTGGTCACAAAACCATACACATGACAACGTATTTTGTCCGTCTCTGCATAAGCGGAAATATTAATTTAATAGTAGAAATCTACTCCAATTATATTCATGCTTTTAATGAAATGAAACAAAAGGTTCTGCCAGCTGTTTCAGAAAATTTTCATTTGCTCTGCTTTAGCTTTTGGGATTTCATGGTTGCTTTCCTGGTACAACTGTTATGTTAAAGAGTGTGCCTACAGATTAACTCTGCATTAGTTCAGGAAGGAAACCTCTCTGGTAATGAAGTTTTCCTTATATGTAGGGCTTAAAGTAGCTGGGACTCTCTGTACGTGTTTTCCATATACGTAGGATTGAATGCCATGATTGTTGAAGGAAATGAAAAATTTACCACCAGTTGTATCCATCCATTTCAGCTTTGATTCTTTCAGCTTCTTTCCACTTTTAATCTCTTTAAATTGCCTCGGGGAATATCGAATAGGAAGAGACACGCAGACAACATTTCCTGCAAAGCAGCAATCCAGGAGGGTTTGTGGCAGAGAACATTAGTCCTGCCTACCAGGTACTCTGGATAAATTGGGCCACCTAGAGGTAACAGCAAATGTCTATACATCAGGACAGCCCAAGTGCCAGTGCTCTGCTGAGCACACGGTACCTCCAACTTCCTGCATCCTGGCTGGCACAACACCACATTTCCTGGGCTCCAGCCCTCTGTGATAAAGTCATGCCTTTTGCAATGGGTGTGCATGGTTTCAGCATCTCTGTTTTTCTCTGTGGCCCCCTCCAGCACGTCTAAATTAATTTAAATCCCTTTTGGGAATAGTACAAGCAACAGATGTCTCGTAGTGACACAGGATGGCCTTTTCAAAACAAGCCAGCATTTATTACACAACCGGAATGTAAAATGTTATGGTCTTTAGGTTATAATAGAAGAGGAAAGCTCCCATGCATGTCCATGTTGGCGGCATCGCATATCCCCCTGCTTTGCAAAGCCAGGGTTTGATTTCTTGCGCTCGCTCTGCTCTTACTTAATACAGCTGGCCTTAATGTTTCTTGCATATCAGGCTCAGGTAGGAGCGGGAGAAATCCCTCCAAGTGCCATAACAGTGGCAGGAGTAGTTACCCTGAAGGTGTGGGAAAAGTTCAAAGCTGCACACACTTTATCATGGGGCTAACAAATCGCCTTGTCAGCACTCTGCAGTAATTCTTCATGAGTATATTTGTGCCTTGGGAGAAATATTATTTTAGGTAGCGTGGTCTTTGCGGTCAGAGTTTGTTCCAAATACTCAAATTCAGATTGTTTATCTTATAAGGTCTGAGACACTTTTTATTGAAAGGGTTTTGTTATATGCTAAATATTTTGTTTGGGTTTGAGATGCAAGGGGAAAAGAATATATTGTGGATCCATTTTTTTTAGTTAAAGCAAAGCGGCCTTTGAAACTAGACTTCATTCTAGTCTTCCACTCTGTCCTTACTCCCAGTTTTGCAAATTTCCTTGGCTGTAGGTTTTGTAGCTTCAGAAAAGGATCCTGGATTTACAGTCTTAATTCACAAAGCAGAGGAGAAGCTATTCTTGTAGCACTTGTTGATTTTACTTGCTTCTATGGAAGGATTTTTAAAAAGGTAAAGATGTTCCCTCGTAGTTTGTAAACCTGCAGTTTTTCCTTGATTCTGAGCAAATCACTGATACTGATGTGTATGAATTTGCAAGACCCTCACAATCAGAGTTTGTAGGGCTGGAATTTTTCTGGTAGCCTAAAATGACAGGCAAGTTGGAGTTTGTTTGGAAGTGCTTTCATTTTGGATTATCAGTGCATCACTGAAAGATCAGTTCTCCTACAGTTAAATATTTTCCTGCATTACAGTTGGGTCTATTCAAAATAAAGTATTTATTGATCTGGTCAAAGCTATAAATGAATTTGGGATTTTAAAAAAATTCTGTTCAAGTGATTTCATCCATTCATTTTAAAAGGAGCAGATGTTTTTTATCTTAATGTTTGTTCCATATTTTCTAGGACATGATTTATTGCAAGAAACTATTTAAGCTGACTTTTTTAGTTAACTAAATATTGGTACCATATGTGAATGCTAGCACATCATAATTAATTGCAAATGGTGACCCTTTTGTTGACCTTAATTTTCCAGCATGAATACACATAATTGAATCAAACTGTTCTAGCAAGTAGCAATAAATAAGTATGACCAGCTGAAATACTTATTTCCAATACTTATATATGATAGCACTACTTTTTTCTTTTTTTAGTTAAGATCAGGCCGGTTTGAATTGCCTTCTAGAATTCAGAATATCAAATAAGGGCAAAAAGAAGTTGTTCAGCAAATCACATCTTTTTCTTTCAAGAAAGTAAGATTCATATGCTGTAGACAAGCATAAACCTGGCATCTATAAAAGTTTAGCTATCTCCCTGACACTTATAAACTCATTAAGAATCCATTCATATTGTAGAGGCTTAATATGTAATAATGTTTTAACCATTTAGACAGCATTTAGGAGTAGTTTGTTATTGAGTGCTTTTTGAAAAATCTGTAAGTTTATTAGTGACAAACTTGTGTGATAATAGTACATATTCTGTATTCTTACACTTTAGGTGGTTAATTTTAGGCCATTTGAAATCAATCAATACTTTTATTAAGTAAAGCCCGAGGCTTGTGAAATTATTTGAGCTCCAAACTCCTGCCTGGCCACGTGGAGTCCCCTGGGAGTCTGTGGAGCTCTAGAAGCTTAAGTGACTTTGTGGATTGAGCTGGATGTGCCTGTGACACAAAACTCCTTCCAGAACCATCTATTTGATTGCAACAGGGGACGGAGGTGAAAAGCAACTTGCTATATGTAGATCTTTATATGATGCACCTCCCCCTTGAGTCATGCAGGTTTTGCTGGCTGTCATGGTGAAGGTAAATTTCCAGCTTGTCTTCAAAGTGTAATGTAATACAGGCACAGTCCCTGATGTCCTACTGTCCCTGTCAGGGTGGAAAGCGTGTTGGTGTGGGTACTTGAAGGAACCATGGACATTGTTCCTGGCTGTTGAAATGCTTACCTTGCCTTCCAGTTCAGAGTGTTGGGAGTTAGTTCAGGTTTGGGGCTTTTAATCTAATTCTGCTACTGGTTTGTTTTCTCTTTTAAGTTATGAACTAAAAGCCTCTAAGGACCTGGAACGGTACAACAGAGAGGTCAAGAAAGTGAGTGCCCACACAGGGCACCGGCCAGCAAAGGAGACAGGAAAACAGAAACCCAAGCTCAAGAGTTCTGCAGCTGACCAGCAGAAGCTTGACAAGATATTCCATGATCAGATTGAAAAGAAGGGGAAACTTGAACAGCCCATGAAAATTGTGACAGTGCCCTTTTCTCTGAGCTCCTGTAGACGTCACCTTCAGAGACAGGAGAAAAACGTTTCAGGCGAACAAGAGCTTTTCCTGATCCGTCGCCAGAGTTGTCCTGATGTCTGGATATTTGCTACTGAAAAAAAGCTGAAGTTGCTGAATCCGTATAGATTGGAAGAAGCTTTGCTATGTAAAAGGTTACTGATGAACCATAAGCTACCAGTAGAGAAACTGGACGAGCCAATTGTGTTATCGGACAGGTATTGTACAGATATATATTGAGCAAAGATTTGTATGTTATTTGAAATATGATTTGATAATTATTCACAGTAAACTCTGGCAAGGCCCTCTTTGCTAATTCTGTGATTATTTGTGCATTCATTTATCTGCAGGAACAGATTTTTGGGTTTTATGCTTTTACTTTGAAGTAATGAGCACACTTGGTCTTGTTCCAGTTGAAATAAGTATGATTTTTGAATAGTTTCATTGGTAGTGCAGTAAAGACAAATGTCTTTCCCACTGAAGACAATTAGATGCTCCAGAGCATTTTCACAATGTCACTGTAGCTGACTTTCACCCATGGATTAGGAAATGGCCGATACAGTTATTATTATTATATGCCTAAGCTTGGTCGCTGACTAAGATGTGAATAGTTCTGATTTTGTTTCTATAAACAAATTGCTTCTTCAAAATACTTTTAAAAGTCTTGATCACTCCTTATCACTTGCTACCTTTTTCTGTGGGTTTTTTTTGCACAATTTTAATGTTCACATTAAGGATTTTTGTTTTAACACTTCGGGGATTTTTTTTTTTCCAGTCTTATTGGTGGATCTCAGTACATGGCTGCTCTTTATAAAATGCAGAAGAATTACCAGAGTTTCCATGGATCAGGTTATTTATCAGATCCAAGGCTTGTAGCAAATGGATTCCAGATAAAAGTGATAGAAGGTATGATGGTTTTAAAATCTTATAGTCATATTTGAGTTTGTTTCTTATGATATAATGGTTTAAGTTATTGTTAATTTAGTTCATGTTATTCTACATCACATTGACTTTTCAAGCACTAGTATCCTGCTTTCCTTAACGTTGAGATTTTATTCCCTGGCAAAGAATGTAATCTTCTGCACAGAACATTGAGTAATGGATAACTGAACTGAAAGCTTTAACAGAATTTCAAAGAATGCTTTTAAATCCATGGCTTCCTCACTTTTATTTTTAATTCTTTTCTCAAAATGCTCGATGCCCGTATCCTTAATTGCCATTCTGACAATTTTGATTAAACTGATGAGAACTCCCTAGTCCTGGCATCTTCTTCCACGGTGTTACTTGCAGAAGCTTCTGCTTTAGCTGACCATTTCTCTGCTGTTGAGCAGGTGAGGAGGTCCAGCAAGGAGCTGGATCTGGTTAATGATATACTTTCCTGTCAGAGTTGTGACACAGAGCCCAAAGGGGCCAGCAAAGAGAGGTGGTCACGGGATCACCACACCTTTCCATGGAGTTTGATCTGAACTTGTTTTTGAGGGAGCATACTTTTCAATGCCTCTACGTTGATCAGAGAATAAGTGTGTTTCATATAAGATCCTTTAACCTCAGCAAGACAGCTCAAATGTTTATGCATTTTCCTGAAGAACAATTTATAGGCATGTTGGAAACACCAGGGCAACCCACCCAGTGTTGGTTCTGCAGATCACAAATTCTCCAACAGAATTCCAAGAAAAGGGAACGTCTTTGGGGGTAGTACCTAGCTGACAGCTCACAGAAAAGATTCACCATAAGAGCTGTTAGAAATGCTATAGCTTCATGTGTTACAGATCCCCACATATGTACAGCGATGACAGATGTACTGTAACATATGGGATCTTTTAGGGGTAGGTACAAAAAAGGGATGTAGACCAACTTCTTCTCCCAGAGGCTGGCTCTTGGGAAGAACAGAGCCTAAGCTGTTTTGCTTACTGAATCATGCACAGCAAAACCAAGGAAACTTCTTTCTGACTGACTGAATCTCTACATAAATAGCAAAACCTTTGTGGAAGAGGTGTTCATGCTAATGATTAGGGAAATAAAGTGTGTACTGGAAGAGGCAGCTCTTAAAAGTTTTATTCAGTCTAGCAAATCAAAAGCTGAGGAGGTCTGTGATATTTCCCTAGACAAATATGGGAGAGAAGGATTGTGGCTTAGCATTTTTGCTCACATACTTTTTTTTACCTCCTTATATTGTAAATTTCCTCAAAATCTAATTAATGTAAACGGGACGTGAATAAATTGAATGTGAAGATTTGAAGACAGTTTGTAGGCAACAGCAGAGGAGGGTTGTTGTGGTACTGGAGATGTGTCATGGTGTAACCCCAGCCTGCAGCTCAGCCACTCACTCACTACCCCCACAGTGGGATGAGGGAGAGAACTGGAAGGGTAGAAGTGAGCAAACCCATGGGTTGAGCTGTAAAGACAGTGTAACAGGTAAAGCAAAGTTGTGTACAGAAGCAAACCCAAGGAATTAATTCACTGCCTCCCATGGGTGTTCAGCCACCACCAGGGAAGCCGAGCTCCTTCACAGGTAACAGTGATTTGTGAAGACAAACTGCATCCCACTGAATGTCCTCCTCGTCCTTCTGCTTCTCCCAACCTTCTGTGCTGAGCATGATGCCATATGCTGTGGAATATCCTTGTAGTCAGTTGGAGTCAGCAGTCCGGCTGTGTCCCCTACCAAATCCCTGTGCACCACCAACCCTCTCGCTGGCGGTGTGGGGTGAGGAGCAAAAAGGGCTTGACTCTGCACAAGCCTCGCTCAACAATACCAAAAATACCCCTGTTTTACCAACACTGTTTCCAGCACAGATCCAAAGCATAGCCCCACACTGGCTGCTGTGAACAAAATTGACTATCTTGGCCAAAACCAGCAGAAACGGGAAACTGCTTTCAAGACAGCTTGATTAGTTTAAGAGCAAAATTATACAGTATTATAGCAAGGAACTCGACACAGTAACTGGGAGGTAGTAACTTTCTTCCACTCCTGTCTTCCCAAGATGTAAATTTAAGGAAGTCTTGTGAGGAAACTGCTCTTGTTTGGTTTACAGTTAACAAAAGTAAAAGTGCTTTGTATGCACTGTACAGGTTGTTAAACCATGGTCATGGACTTGATCAGTACCTTACGGATAGCCCAGTGAAGAATGGGAATCAATTCTTTGTCCCAGACTTCTATTTTAACTACTCAAGTGAAATGTTAATAACATCTGAGTCTTGTCAGTCATGTTTATAAGCTTCTGCTGATGACATTATAGCAGTTACAGCCTGTTTTATTAAAAGACCATACCACTGCAGAAGAAGGTAGAAATACCAGCAAACTGATGGAATTTCTCCCAGCTTTTTTTCCAGCTGACCCAAGAATTTTTATTAATACTTCATCAGTCCCTCTTTTTTCTTTTTTTTTTTTTTTGTTAATCTTGTCCCTGAAATACACAATCTTCTACAAATACTCATTAAAGCTGATTTTTAGAAACACCAGTATTAATTATTAACATTCCTTATGTGTCCTTCTCTGGGAACTCCACTAAACAATATGAGGTTTTTTAGTTCATAGATTCTTGTTGTATAATCCTTACAGAAAGTGGCCTGCAGACCAGGAGTGATTTGTCCCACTTAAACCTGAGTATTCTGTAGGATTTCTCAACTTTGAAAGAACAAGTTTGTCTCATGAAACATTCTTCACTATCCTTATAGAAGCATTATTTTTTTCTCTGTCTGAATTCAGTGTTTATTTTTGTGGGGTTTTTTTGAAATTCAGACACATCCTGAAAGCAGAGCATTCAGATGTTGTTGAACTAGCAGTAGCTTCAGAAAGATTTTGTTTCTTCAGGATATATTATTCATTTTTGGGGCCAGAGGTTCCTACTTTGCATGGTGAATGATGAAGTCACAGTTTGCTATGGAGAGGTGTCCAGAATAAAAGTGTGCACTTAAACCATGGCATCTGGAGAGTTTCACCTTGGCAGCATCCATAGGAGCACACTGAAACCCCATTCTCTGTGCATATACCTTTGTAACTCATTTCTCTTTTTTTCCCAAATTTTTGATTAATTGGATCAGCCCTAGTATTTGCTGTTTCTCAACTGAACTATCAACTCTTTCTTGCTGTCAGGGTCCACTGTAGGTATGTTTGAAGGTCAGTACTTTCCTTTAGGACTTCAGCCCTGTCATGGTCACATTAATGTTCCTCTCTGACTGCTGGTTGATTTCTTATTAATAGCCCCTGGTGGATGGCTCCCTTTTTCATCCTGGGCAAAGAGTTTCATTTTCTGTAGTGGAAAGGTTCCTTTTTCTGAGAGAGATCCTCATTTATGTTACAAGCAAATGTTCTGTTCTTTACCTTTGAATCCGAATGGGAAAGTGGTATTTCTGAAAATTTCCTCTTGCAGAATAATAATCCTGTCTGTTGTTCAATGTGAATAGGTCTGTGATGCCATTGGTAGCTATAAAATACCTTCCAAAACAAGAACAAAAGAAACTTAGCTGCTGCAGTTTGGTGTTTGGCAGTTTTAATCACAGAAGAGGCTTTCCTTGACCCCTGGTGCTCTCTGAAGAGGACTGTTAGTCTAGTAGCTTGCAGTGATTATTTGTTTAAATTTCCACACACGTTCTGGCGAAGAAGAGAAGGACCCAGGCAGTTGCTGCCCATTATGATATATGAAGTTACTCATTATACTCAGATACTCACTTGGAATGCCAGACCCCTTGCTTTGGTACTGTGCACCTCACTAGGACAGTTTCCTAGATTAAAATAATGACTTAAATATAGGATCTTATATTCACTCCTTATTTCCTTTTGGTTTTGGGGTGTTTTACAGAACTGACTGTTTATTTAATAGCAAGAAAATCTGAGCATCTGCCTTAATTTGGAGGGTGACTTTGGTGATTCCCATGTTGCACTGGGCTTGGGTCTCCACTGATCAAGTGAGTGTGGGAGTTCCAGGCCTTACTTGCCTATTGTTTTATTTGAGGATAAGTCTGCCCTTTCAGTGTGTTCTTGTTATAAGACAGAAAGGTAATTTACATTTACTGCACATTGTTCAGAGATCGTCTATGACTGCAGCCAAAGTTGTTCAAGGTATCCTAGATTTTGGAAGTGCCCTATCTTCTTCATCGTTTTGATAGACTAAGATCTTTTGTATCGTTTCCCCATTTCTCCTTATATTAATTGCTCAGCAGTCTAAGGAGTTTTCAGCTAGATTTTTCTCTGGATAGCTGACAGTGAAAAACATGTTGTGAAATAGCCCAGAAAACGCTTCTTGCTGTCAGTATGTCAGTTAGGCAAAATCAATGATTTCTTTGTGGAATGTGCCAGTTGTTGTAATTTGCAAAGCTGTGATGCTGAGCTCCAGTCTGTCTTCCACTGCCCTCCCACCCCCTCATGTTCTGGCCTTACTGAGCCTTCAAGTGATGCTACCTTTGGGAGAGCAGTCTGTTATTTGCTTTTACTTAATAAAGCAAATTACTTAATACTCAGTGTTCTGGGATCTGCCAGGCATTTGGTTGCTCACAGTGACCTCTGCGTGCAGAGAAGCATTTCAAGCAGTAAGAGGGATTACTTTCTGTGCAGTTCTTCTTAAGATGTGTTTGTTTTATGTACCTTCACTGCACATCTGTCTGTCTTGCCTTTGTGAAAGTCCTGGAGTTGTGAATTCTTGGCTGGAGAGGAACTGGAGCAAGGAACATCTTATACCTGCTTTTGTAACAATGGTGGGCCTTGGGCCATGCTCCGGGGCAGGCTTTTAGGGTAGAGCTGTCTGCCTGATAGAGTATGAGAAGCCAACATCTGCATGTACAAAGAATGTGCCTATGAGCCTTCAAAGAGCAATAATAGGTAAATAACCACTCATTCTTGGTAATAAAAGCTGCCTCAGCTCTCATAACCCACCAGTGGAAAATCATGCTGCTGCTTAATTTCAGTTTGATTTTGACCAGAGACTGGAAGATAGACAGTGTTATAGTGTCACCTAATCTAGGTGGCAGCTAGAAGGGAACAGTTTTTCCTGGCCATCCAGAAGGAGTTATCCAAAGATGATTGTAAATGCTTTGTTTGGAAAGAGAAACGGGATTTTTTGGCAATGAGAAATCCACATTTTTAGTAATTTCAAACCTAGCTTATTTGTTCATGGAAATATGTTCTTTGGAAGTTGCAAAGTATTTCATAGAAACTACCATGGAAACTGCTTGAGGACTGCTGTTTGAATACTCAAAAATCTTAACATATATTTTGTCAAAAATTTACAAGTACACTGAGGCTTGGACATCTGCTTATATCATCAAATGTTGCCAATATCATAGTTCCTGCAAAGGCTTGCAGATAAATACTTGTTTATCAGCATGCAGTGGGCTACTTTGCAGTTTAAAGACTGTAAGCAGAAAAGGAGAATGGCACACAAAGAGAAGTACCCAAGAAGGCAGCTTCCCTCAGCCAGGATTTGTATTGTTTGTTCTTAAGTTAAACTCTTGAAAGCCCCCTTTGCCTTTTCAGATTAATGAGCAGAATGGTGAAGTCAAATCTGGCTGTCAAAATTTGCAGATGGAACAATGGCTGTTAGTGAAACTGAAGATTGTGTATAGGAAATGTTTTGCAAATCCAGATCCTCACTGTCATAAAATTTTTAAAGGAAGCACTGGAAATACAAGGTTTTAAACTGGAAATTTAAACACTTGAAACTTCACAAAATTTTGTGTCTCGTGTTTGGTAGCATGTAGAGAGGTAATTATTGAAAGGCTGTCAAGTAGACCAAGTTCTAATTTTAGAGAGAAAGTAACATAACCAAACAGTCTGGAGCAATTCCTGAAATCTAATCTTTCATTAAAGCAAAAATGGGACAAAAATGAAGAGAAAAGAGCTGAAGGAAATTAAAGAAACTTCATCTTTTCCTCCCGTGTCTTACTGGCAGGCTTTCCCATGGGGAAATATTGGCATAGGACATCATCTTATCTCACCTTTAATAACTGGTGACCTTTCAGATAATTTAACATTTTGCTTTAAGCTGAATCTGATCACAGGTTTGCAGCAGTACATAAAAGCATGTTTGTGCTTGCTGGCTGTGGTTAGGGAAAGTCAGCTTGGGAAAGAGAAGGAAGACAAGGCTGGGTAAAAAAACAAAATAAAGTTTCAGATGTAAAGCAGTGTTAAATATGTAGATGTAAAAAGGTTATGTGATTTTTTTGGAGGGTTGGGGGGTTGTTCGCTATATTGAATTCTCACTCTGGTCAAGGTACCTCATGCCACGAAGCTTAGGAAGTCCCAACAGCATTATTTACCTGATGACACACCCATACTGAGGAAAAGTTTCAACCTGCACAGTCTTCCTGTTCATCTCTGCTCTTATTTAATGACTGTCAAAAAACCAGTGCCTGGGCATAGATAACAGCCTTGTTCTACTGGCTAATAAATGCACCTTGTGGTAACTTATGTCACATATAGTATGTGTTGTATAGTATAGTTTCACTTCTGCAATATTTCACGTTGTTTGGATTAGGAACAGGAATTATCCCTTATCACAGTTTGTTAATTTAATCCACCTTGGACCGATCTATTTGGCTCAATCTCTTCTGACTTTACAGAAACCATTTGTGACTTGGGCTGAATGTAATTTATCCCACCTGGGACTGTTACACAAGAGTGGATTTATTTTCATTATGAGTTATCTTTTTCCATGCTCTCCTTGTGAAATTCTTTACTTTTTAGACTTGTAGTAGTGGGAAAGGGAAGGTGGCTGTGCAGGTTGGGTTGAGATTTCGGTGCACCCAGCATGAATAAGAGGAGGGGTCTAAAGGATTGCGTGAGAATATGTGAGCTTGACCACCAGAGAACTTGCTCCTGATTGGGAGTGGGAGAAATTTCAGCTGTACAGGAGCACTTCATTCAATTCTTTTGCAAGTCACGTGAAAAAGAAAGTGAAGTGAAATCACTTAATCCTCAAAGCTTGAACAGATACTTTGTTAGGAAGGCTGTTTAAATGTTTTATTCATCATTCCTACTCAGAGTGGTACCTGCTGCAGGAGTGATACCATATGAATGATAGTATGAAGTCAGTCACAGGGTCTTTAAGGCTTGGGTTTTTCCTCAGCTGTGATAGGAGAAAAACCTGCTTTTTCTTTCAGTAGAACCTGAATGTGTTACAATAACATTTGAACTCTACAGATGTTTAAACCAATTATGTAGGAAATAGTGCCAACATTCTGTTTCAGCGTTTTTCAAACTAACTTGTGTTTTATTGCTAGCTCCTACTTTAATTTCATGTATGTTTAATTAAAGTCACAGAAGCTTTAATTAAAGCTGTGCTCAGGACTGGGAATGCTGCAAAAGGTTTTAAGCATTAAACAGTGCCAGCTAGGATTTGAATTAGTGTAAGCTGAGACATTTGTGGTGTGAATAAGCACACATCATCATAATGAAACATTGTACAAATAAATACTTTTCATTCCAAGGGAGGAGCAAATAAAGTTTTCTAATAACATTGAATTTGTGAGACTAATTTACTAAGTGGCATTTAATTTTCTATTAATTGCTCCAGAATAGAAGTTTAAGCAGTGCATGAATTACTGCTTTGTTTTTGTGTTTTCAGGTGTTTCAGCTACAGAAAGTCATCTGGAAATAGAAGGGATGGCAAATTGTCTGCCATATTACGGTATTTCTGATTTGAAAGAAATTCTGAGTGCAGTAGTTAATGGAAATGCAAAGGAAGTATATGAATGTAGGCCTCTCAAAGTGGTAAATTACTTGGAGGTAAGACAGAAACTTGCTTTTAAGTATTAGCCAGCTATACTTAACAATGTAATTCCTTCAGCAGGTTGAAAATCTTCCTTCAGCTTTCTGTTTTAATTAATGTCATTGTGTTCTAAACAGGAGCTAATTTTGGAAAGGAGAATGTCATATCCTCTCTGAGGTTTATGAGCTGTGCATTGCTTACCAAAATACTTCCATTAGACATATGCAGTGTGATGTAATACATGCTGAAAGCTGATGTTCACACAGTGATTCTTCTACACAGGCAGTTTTGAGACTAGAAAGGCATTTCTCTGTGTTAGAATACAGAGCTGCCATAGAATTGCTTTACCAAGTCTAGAAGGCAGTTGAATCCAGAATAGTCATCAAAATTTATGTCTTATGTAAGTAAATCTATGAAGAAGTTATAAAATGATTTAAGGTAATAGTTTATGAAAAGTAGGTGTTAATTGAAGCGTAATTTTTATGTAAACCTCAATGAGACATACACTGTGAAAATTGGAAAGTGCACCTTTTCCACTTAAAAAGAAAAATTCCTATGATTCATTCAGAGAAAGGGCAGAGAGACACGAGTGGATATTACTTTTGCCAGAAAAGCAAGCTGTCACTGGAATTAAGACACTGAAACAAAAAGTGAAGTCTCACATGCCGTGAATCCCATATGCCTCTGCAAATGCTTGTAGTTAGTTAACACCAGTAATTTCTGTGGTTACCAGAGGCACATGCTGACAACCAAAAGTCTTGTAAGTCCACACTGTTCAGTGCAGAAGAAGGAATAGGGTGATGGTTAAAGAAGCAGCCTTCCAGGGTACAGAATATTCCACAGTGATCTTTTTCCCGCTTGGAAGAGAAAGGGGAAATCCCAGACAAACAAAATGGGAAGATTCAGGTTAAATCACTGTGAATGCTGCTCAGTTTTGTACAATATGAAGGGAGATTTTATGCCACATCCGTTTTTGTCTGAGCAACGTAACGTAAGTACAGAAGAGAGGGCAATGGCAGGAAGGCCCATCTTGAAGGAGGAGACAAAAAACCTGACAAATTCTTTTTGAAGTTGCTTTTGGGTTGCTTTTTGAGGGTGTGTGCTTTAGCAGTTATTTCTGCTTTCTAGTATTATGAGATAACTGGATGCAATAGTAAATACAACATTAATCTAAGGTTTCACTACAGTATTTTTCAAAATTTGTTTATCTGGCTGACCGACTTAATTTGTGTCAGTTCTCAAGCATGAGAACTAACTGAACTGGTAAACATCTTCAGCTGATCCTAGAAATGAATGATGCCAACAGGAAATAAGATCTTTAGAAACACAAAACATCTTGCAAAAGTGGACTCCACAAGAAAAAGATTGCAAACATGACCAGGAGATGGACTGTGCATGGCTCCATTGTAGAAATGTCACAAACTGACCACTAATATCAGATATGTTTGAAGTTGCATTTAGGTTTTTGGGATTCAGAGTATTTATCAGCAGAAAAGAATGACCTTTTAAACAGTGAGTGCTTAATTCTTGCTTTCTGGTAGCCCCAGGCTAATGTGCTAAAAAGTGATACTTTAAAACTCTTGGGGGTTTGTTTTTGTTTTTCCTTTCCACAGGGAGAAGCAGTCCGTTTAGCTCGGCAGCTGCCCTTACATTTGTCAAAAGAAGATGTACAAAACACAATTTACAGGATGAAGCAACAGCTTGGAAAGGAAAATAAAGGCTGTGTTCATGGTCGTCCTTTTTTTCATCACTTAACAGATATTCCAGAAGTTGACAAGCACAGCTCCATGGAAATTACTTAGTAAATGGAACATTTTGTTTGGGGTCATACTTCTTCTCTTGCTTAATTTTGGTCATTACTCTGTAATTTCAGTATGTTTTGTGCAAAGCTTTTGTTTTAATGGCTTTTCATTGTCATATGTTCACCTCCTAGAGACTTTTTGTATTTAAATGCTACTTGTAAACTGGAAATAAATACTGTAGAGAAACTACTCCTCACTATTTTTAAAAAGAGTTTATTAAAGAAATGTTCTCAATTGGTTTCATCCTTTTCTTATTGCTGCAGGTTTAGAAAATACCAGCATGTCAAAATATTTTAGATGTGAAGTGGTTAGAAGTTGCTTTCAACAGAGCATGGCAAAGTTTACTGTGCTAAGGGCGTCAGATGTTAATTTTCAAAGGAATTCCGGATAGCTGTAAGTATTTAAATATGGCATTGGAATATGCAGTTATTATGGTTAGACATCTAAGGTGTTGTTGTAGTTTGGAAATTCTTAGCTCTTTTAAATAAGTATTGAAGTCCCAGAGTCCAAGCTCCAAAAATTATACACTTAAAAAGTTGTGATTCTTGAAAGTATGGTACTCTTTAAAAACTTTAGATCAACCAAAACCGGCCAGTGACCTGAAAGGATCAGGGTCACAGGAGCCCAGGTTAGCACTGAAATAGATGCCCGTGGATCTGTGTTGGTTCAGTGATACACAACACACAAACTGCTTGGGGGTGGGAAACATAAACTGTCCTCACTCAGGGAGAATGTGGCGTAACTAGGGCATACTCTGCTATAGAGAGAGAGATACTGATTATGGGGAAACTGGTTCAGAACACGATATTTACTCCTCTATTTTAAGTAGGAGCCTACTTCCATAAAGCTACCCCACTAGGCCTTCTGTGTATAGCAGATGCAGTGTCTCTGGAAGAGTATGTTTTAAAAGTTTCAGGAAAGCTCACCTGAAAATTCCTGTCCATCCCCAGCTTTTCAGTCATTAGCATATCTTGGCTCTGTGAAAATGTGGCGGTAAGACTTTCGCAGTGTTTCTGTGGCTGCTGGGTAGAGTGGCTGAAGGTTGCTGAAAGGCTGGAGTGCAAGCTGCCTTGTGGAGAGGAGTATGGGACCAGAGAAGCAAATGTACAGTCTGAAAATGTAAGTCACTGACCTATTGCTCTTTATCAAAGAGTGCTGAACTGGTGAACTAAGAAATCACATCACAGCAGTACATGACAACATAAAAATTCTAATCTGAAAGGAAATGATTGTCTTTTTAGCAGGGCCTGTTGCAATAGGACAAGGGGTAATGGTTTTAAACAGAAGGAGGGTTGATATAGATATAAGAAAGGAGTTTTTTACAGTGATGTTGGTGAAACATTGGAAGAG
Source organism: Pseudotriccus pelzelni (assembly GCA_035584735.1). Lineage (NCBI taxonomy): Eukaryota > Metazoa > Chordata > Aves > Passeriformes > Tyrannidae > Pseudotriccus > Pseudotriccus pelzelni. The sequence goes on along the minus strand of JAWMRA010000164.1, from coordinate 31,341,904 downwards.
ATTGCCCAAGGGGGTGGTGGATGCCCCGTCCCTGGAAATATTCAAGGTCAGGTTGGATGGGGCTCTGAGCAACCTGATCTAGTTGAAGATGTTCCTGCTCACTGCAGGGGGGTTGGATTAGGTGACCTTTAAAAGGTCAAACTTAAACTATTCTGTGATTCTATGATTATGTCTTTATGCCATTAAAGTAAATTTATCCTTTTCATAAAGAGCAAGGGCACAAGCAGGATAGTTCAAGAGCGAGCAAGGTACAAGATGAGAATGTCACCGACAAACTTGTTGTCTGTAAATGTCACTTGTGCAGAAGATGTGAATTTTTAGAATCGAAGTGAGAAGGTGGATGGAGACAGAGGAAGGAGACATGACTCTTGGCTCTGATGGGGAAACAGGATCCCAGCCATGCGGTGGATACAGAAGGTTATAGTTTGTTTATTTTTATTCTTGTTGGAATATAAACTGTGAGAGTTTAAGAGAGTAGCCATTACAGTGAGAAAAGCCAAAGGCAAGCTGGAGAAGTCAGATTTATCTCCAGTCTGATTTTGCTGGAACTTAAATTAATGTGTGCACCAATTCTAGTCAGTATTTAATGAGATTAGTAATTGCTGGTTCTTTTCCAAAAGATAGGTAAGGTAGATGTATCGTAATTATACCGAAGCAAATGCTAGTACCTTTGGTAACACTTCAGTCTACATCAAGTGCTTTCATACAACAGTAGCATTGCGGAGGAAAAGTTGTTTTAATGGGTATTCAGGCGCTAGATTAAGGACAAAGAGTGATTGGGAAATGAGTATTCACAGGTGCCACAGTGCATTTAGTTGCTATGGAACCAAATTAGCATCAGGATTTTCAGTAGGTACAGGTGGGCCAGGTTAGGCAATTGGGAGGTGGGTCCTCTTACTTCCTTCTTTCCCAGGCACGTTTGCCGTTCTTCACCTCAAGAGAGTTGCTGTGGATTTCGTCCTTAGGTAGGTGCACGTACAGTTTGTTTCTAACTCTGTGGGATCTGACGGCTTGTTGTGTGGCTGGGTACCAGCAGTGAGTGCTGTAGCACAGCTTAGGAGTGGTAGGTCGGGGTGTCCTCCCCACCACAGTACGTGCGGGTGGGAGTGCAAGCTGAACTGGTGAGTTAAACGGGTACTCTTCTGATGGGAGATGGCTTTAGCGGTGATGGCTCTCTCCTTGCTTTATCCAGTGTGTGGACAAAAAGAAACGTTACTTCCTGTTTCTAGAGGTGCTCTCACTGATGCCTCCAGTGATGCATCCGTTTTGTGCTCCTTGGTTAAACAACAGAAATACCCCAGGTCTCGGTTTACAAGCTCAGGTCCCAGCGATGAGCGAGCGGCAGCCACCTCGTCGTGCCCCTCGCTGTGCACCCACGCAGCTGCTTCCCGAGAGGGGCCGGCCTGGGGCAGTTCAGGGACTTCTCGTATTTGCGCTGCCCTCTGCTGGCACTTCAATTTGTACGATTTTGACGAAAATGAGGGTCGGCAGGTCTGAGTCTGGCCACGGACGAGCATCGTTCCTTCCTCCCTTTGCGTCACCAGCAGGCCAGAGTGTTGTTGCTTACGGTGCTTCTCATGGAAGCGTGTTCGCTTTCCTAAAATATGCCTACTGCGGGTAGAGGTGTTCCCTAGGGGAGAATCGGGAGCTTTCCGACTAAAGCATGATCTCATAATAAAACTTACAAACCCGTTTGGTTGAATGTAGTTTTGCATTTTTCAGGGGGTTGTTTGTATGGCTGGTTTGGGCAGGTTCAGTTCTGGTGGTGTGTTTGCAGCTCAGGTGTCTGCCTTGCCCGTATTGTTGCATATTATTTTAATGGGAAACCCCTGAATATCAATTTTCTCTAAAAATACAGGAAATTCTCATTGAAAAAGTAATTATTTTTCTTTAAGTACAAATAGGAGAATAAACATAAAATAGAGGTACCATCTATGTTTCTTTTCTGAATGTAGTAGGAATCTTAATAATGAAGTTTCTGTTTCCTCTCAGTTAAGAAGTGGTGTGTGTAAAGGGATTTGCAGTATTGTTTGTTTGGTTTTTCCCTTTAGTATGAATAGTAGCAGTTCAGAGAATAGTGATGAAACCAGAGGAGTACTTGACTTATTTCAGGAGCACTTAGCAGTCTTTGGCAACAGTAAAATCTATATGATGTAATTTGTGATTTGTTAAAATAGATTCTTCTTCTGTATTTGCGTATTCTGGTATGGGCTATATAAGAGATCTAGCAATGGAATCAGTACTCACAAGCAAACCTCTCTTTAGTTAGACAAGCACACATTCCTTAATCTCAAGACATCTTTGCTTTTTTTTTTTTTCTTACAAACATTCTGGTATTACTTTTATGAAAATAAGCATCAACGAGCAAGTTTTTAGGTTTTTGAAAGGGTTATAATATTTGGTCTTCCGTGTTTGTTTTATCTTACATAAAGCAAGTCAAGTTTTTATTTTGTAATGGGGTTTGTTTTCTTTTCTTAAATGAACTTGTAGTTCTGATTTAATTATTTGACTGCAATAGCAATATGGAAGAATTCTTGAGAGTTTTGTTTGGTTTGTACCCAGCATTTTAACAGGCTGGGTTAGCAATTCCAAAAAACCTAAGGTACATCCAGTTAATTTTGCAAATGAAAGCTCCCAGAACTTGCTTTTATTTCCCTCCCCCTCATAAGTATGGAGTATCATATCTGAAATTATGGAGAGTATAAATGTGGAAATGTTAAATCTTTTGTTAATGGCTTCGAATTAAGCACACATTGTTGCAGATGATTTGGAGGACTTATTTAAAGTAAATATACAATTTCAAGCTCAATTATCATTCATAGTTTAACTGAACCTAGTGAGATATTAGGTCTGTGAATTTGATACAGTGTTACTTCATAATTATGATGCTTTTTTACAGTAAATTTGATATAGAACAGTTGCTAAAGGAAAGCTGCTGAATGGTGTGACCAACCGTTTTATGGGACACATCTGGCGCATTAGTTCAGGATGTGCAGTGCAGGAGAACAGAGCCTTCTGCCCGGAGTGAGGAGGAAGCTAACTCCACATGTATACGTTTTGTGGGCACGGGGAGAGGTTGAACAATTATGAGTTAATTGTGTAAGCTAATAGGAGGGGTGTTTCTAATGTCATTTCAGAATAGCTAAAGGAGGGAACGGAGGAGAATTATTGTTTTAAAATCTCAAATGAACGGTTTACACCTGTTAATGTTACATTTAGAACAGCTGTTTCTTTTATTATCAGTAAACAGATGCAGAAAGTAATGGAATGTTTTAAAGCAATATGTTAATCCTGTCTTCCACTACCTAACATTTCCCAATATCGTGATTAAATATTAACTGTAATGCTGCTGTCATCTGCAGTTAAAGAATATTCACTTACTATTTTAGTCACATTTTTATTTGAAGACGTGAACATTTATCCCAAGTTATTGTAATTTTTCATCAATCCAGGATGAGTCTTTTTGCACATCAGTAGTTTTATTGATGATTTCATTGGACTGAATTACTCAGCAAAGCAACCCCAACTTTGGTTTTGCTCAGTGGCTGGTTTTTTATTTGTAATTTCATCCCGAAATGAAACAAGCTATGTTTTTAAGGGCAGAAAAAAATTGCCCTAGAGGGCCCAGGGTAACATGCATTTTAGATGAACTCCATATTAAGTTGATTACAGGTGAAGCTTTGCCAGAACGTGCTCTGTTAGGTCAAGCACGGTAATTGGGATAGTGCCAATCAGGTGGTACAGAAGAGTTTCTTGTTTAGTGCACAGGATTTTTTGGGTGAGAAAATAGTTTTAGTTCACTTATTTTCGTATGAGAGATGTGTTGTGCTACTAAGGTTTTGAAATAAAGAACAGCTATGAGTCTGACAGCCTCATGGAAAAAAAAAAATCTCAAAACTGCAGATACAATACCACGTGTACTTAGGAAAAAACCTCCAAACTAGTATTTCAAGATATTTAAAAATTACTGCCTAAACAGACCTGCCACTCAGATGCTCAAAGGTAGTTTTTCAACTGAAAAATCTTTATGCATTAATTTTGAAATTAGAGTATTTGTAAAGGTTATAAAACATGCAGCATTTCAGTGAGGTGACGTGCGAGTCTGGAACGTTACTGACTCACACTCCAGGAACGGAAGCGCAGAAGATTAATACTGTATAACTGGTTTGGCAGATTAGTTTTCAGGAAATGTAGAGACCAGTGAATATGGCAGCTGCATTATTAAAATACTGTATTCAAGCCCAGGTCAAATTGTTCATTCATGCATGGAGTAACTCAGCATTAATTGAATCATTACGTTTTTTAGATATTTTAGATCACCAATATTCTTTGCTTCAGCTCTTGAAATGCCTGATAAATTACAATATTCTCAAGGAGCAAGCATTTTGACAGGGGAATGCTTTATAGAGCATTTATATGTGAGTGTTCACTTGTCAGGTCAATGCAGTAACAAAATTTCACTGATAGAACTAAGATCTTGTCTTAATTCTAATGTCAGGCAGCCCGTTTGTGACGGATTTTAAAGATGCTTAGTCAGGTAAAACTATCTAATATGATATAAAATAATGAAGAGGTCATGTCTTTTTTTTTTTTTGCTCTTGTTAGCCTGGTACTTCTTATGTTAGATAAATGAGAGAGGTTCACACTGAAAGGTAAGAGAGTTTATTAAAAAGGAGGGGAGGGAAAAACCTTCTTCTATTCATTAAGTAGCTTTACAAGAGTCCCAGCATCTCACTTCAAGAGAAGGGAAATAATTTTTGAAATAATTTGAATTGTTCATACAGAATAGGTTTTGCAAGGCAAATAGTTCCAGCTCTGAGGAGGGAATCGAGGTGTAATTCTTGTTAGAGTTGGGCAAAACAGACTAGTAGTAAATAGATTATTTCAAAGGAATATGTTGTTGGATTTCTGTTCTTCACTTAAGCAGGCAGAGTTCAACTGTTATTTAGTGGGTTAACATTCCTGACATTCCCTGACACCTTAGGTGTGCATAATTTAGAACAGGAACCTGTTAATAATTACAAAGACAAGTGAAACGGCAGAAAACTGTTCCCTCATCAGAGCAATTCATATAGTTACCTCTCCCACAAGGTAGCCTTCTCTGCAGAACCTTTTCATAAAGCTTCACATTCAGCTTCAAAATGCCCTTTTCCAAAATTGCTTGCCCCAGGTCCCATTGCCATTTAGGAGAGCCAAACCTCTATGCTTTATTTACAGTGACCTTTGAGCAACTGAAAATGCTGCCAGCTCCTTTAGGAAGTGTGGCTTTGAAACTTCAGTTTTGATCTATGTCTGCAGACGAGTAAATGTGATTATGCATCAACTGTAATAGCAGTAAAATGGATACTGACCTTTTAGAAAAATCCTGTTTTATATTCTTAGTGAGCTTCACTGTAGAACCTGGAAACACACCACCTGAAAGTGCACCAGCCACTTGTAGATTATAGAAACTGAAGAAACAGCTCAATCAGCCTTGAACTGCATGCAGAGTTTACAGGGCAGAGGAAACCCCAATTCTGCAATTCAGCTTACACGGTTGTATTTTTACTGTGATGAGGATGAACGTAATGGTTAAATGGATGTGTGCAGTTCATTCTTGTCTAATTGTGAACTTCTTGTGGAGTCCTCAGGACTGGATAATTTCTGACTGTATTACTCCATCAGCAGTTATGCAGCTTCTCATTATTGCTGTGTCCTGTTTCTTCTGAGTTTATTTAGGTGCCATATAGCAACGAAGTGTTGTGTTGAATTCTTTAATCATATAAAGAGTGTTTCAAGCACAACTGGATTTAAAAAAAAATAAAATTAAATCTGAGTGGATGCAAAACTAACAAGACTAAAATCAAATCCATCTAAGGAAAGGCTTAAATGATAAAATATATTGCAGTAATGGTCTTGCCAGTCTTCTTCTGGTTGCCAGTCTAAGTCTTTTAACTGTAGCTGAAAAATCTGGAGCAAGTATTTTGGCGTAGCAGTTTGTTGTAAGGAAGATTTAATAGCTTGTTATGTCCTATTTCTATAAACAGAAGTCATTTAGAGTTCAGCAGATATATTTAGAATCAGCATTTGTGCTGGTAGTTAGAAGCTAAATAAGATAATCTTTGAAAAGATCAATATACTGAAGGGAATATGCAGGTTTACCTCACAATTAATGCTCTTTTAAGAGACGTGGGCATTTTCACAAATAGGAACCTACAATATTTGGTAGCACATTTATTATTTTATTCACAAATCTTTTTAATAATGAGTTTGTGTTGTGTGCAAATGCTAATAGGTTTAAGAGAACTTTGTGGTTACTGCCGTACAAGAGATCTGTTCCTGCACTCTTTACTCTGGCAGAAGTCCCTCATCTTCCCAGAGGGAGATTTCACTGACTCAAGGAGTGCAGTGTAAGGCCCAATAAAATGGACAGCCAGAAGCTCTGGAGAGGTCTTCTCTACTTTCTGCTGGTTTGGGACAAAATATCAGTAGAAATTTAAGATGAGTGATTTGTAATCTAATCTCTGACTTGTTGACTTCAAGGTATGTGTGATGCCTGAAAACCATGCACAAAGTCAGTTTAAGTTGTGAGTGTCATAGCAAATAGTAAATGAAAACCATAGTGGCCTGGTAGTCTTGCTGATCATGTGCAGTGTCATGAAGATGTTCATCTGTTGACCTGTACTAGTCACGGTAACAGGGCTCTTGCTCAGGGAATGGTAGTCACAAGCTCTTGTATATTTGTTCCTCTGCTCTGGTTTTTTTTTAATTGAAAAAAATCTGCAATTAAAATGTTTGTAGTCACACCTTGGTGCAATTTTTGCATATTCTGTTGTGAAAAAGATAAAAGTTCTTTTCTTACAAGTTTTTACTGAATGGTGCAAATAGACAGTCAGGGCTCCAGTTCAAATTTTGGTTGGTTTTGCTGCCCTGATCACTGGCTCTGGCCATGTTTGGTGTGAAGTCTAATAATTTTTGTTATATGATTTCTGGTATGGATTTTCCCAAACACTCAGGAGTTTGAAATCTGCCAGTTAAAACCATATCAGATGTTGCACGTAAATGTATTTTTCCTCCTGTATTTTAACTGTTGTAATTTCTTTTATATTAAGTGTCCATGCTTTCAGCATCACAAAGAATGTCACTCAATCATGGGATCACACCACCCTTAAAGAAATATCTTGCAAGGGTTGTTTTGCAAATAACTAAAACCTTCTTTTTCTATTCTCATATCTAACCCCAGGTCATTATTCAGTTTTTACCTTGTTTGAATTCTGATTGTTTCAGTGAGCCTAAGAGAAGTTTCCATGTAGGTGTGACATTTTTTAAATGTTAGTAGTGAAAAGGGAAAACCTGAGTACATTTTCTTTCTCATTACTTACAGAGATTATAAAATTGTACTCTACAGTGTTGGTAGATGTTCATCCAAGCGCCCGAGGCATGAAGTTTTACACACAAATGAGTCCTGTGATGCCCCTTTGTCCCCTCATCAAACTGGAGTGTTGAAAAGAGGGCTGCCCATGTGGCTGGCTGTTGGCAAATGTGGGAGCAGAACCGAACATGCTGAGAGAGTTTCCCCACTTTAACTGCACTGGGACTCTACTTGTGGGGAAAATGATACGCTGGTACCAAATGATGCATATGATGTGCAACACAAAAGTCTTCCTGTTTTCGGTTTATATGACATGACCTGTGGGCTAACTGAAGAAAACATCTCTGAGAAAGTGCTATATCTACAGATACAAGTGTTCCTATTGATACGTTATTTTTCTAAGATTTTGCTGAGTAAAGCTATTTCCATACATAAGCTTTTTGGCCATCTGCAACTGCTTGTCAGTGAGCCTGGGTTGAGAACACTGGCCGTAATTGTAACCTCAGGAATGTGTGACCAGCTCGCGGCCAGCTGTGCATGCCCTGACTTTTCCCAGGTGTTAAGATACATGGCCACTTTTGTTCGCCTTAACCAAAGGGGAAAATACAGTCCTTGTTTTTCCCCACCTTGTATTAAGCCTAAAACCTGCTGGGTTTTGTTATTTTTTTTAAAAGGTCGTAGCAAACAACTACACGAAGTTGTCCATGTTGTTTAATTAGTGGGTGTATGTGAAACAGGGTGCTGCATCTGCATGATAGTATGTATTTAGAGAAATACGAAAAGGGTACTCAGTGCACCATGGCCTGGCTGTAAAATAAAAGGGCTGACCCTGCAAATCACATAACTGCTCTTTTTTTTTTATTATTATTATTGTTGTGTTTGAAAAAGATTCTGTTGCAATAGCATAGATATTTCTGCAGTTCTCACTCTTTGGCCAGAGTGAGTTTTGCTGCATTTTCCAATTGGTTTTATTTTAATTATCCATTTTACGTTCATAGGAACATTTACTAGCTGCCTTCTGCATAAGAGCCTAATTGGAACTCCTCCTGAAACCAACTCAGAGTTGTCTGCATAGGGTGTTCTGCATTTTGTCTTTGTCTGTGAAGTACTTTCTTTACTTGTGTAGCATTTTCTGTATTTAAGGTGAGGCATGAATAGCTTGAAAGCAATATGTATGAGCACAGGTCTCCTCCTTTGAGGTGCTGGAGTGGGAGAGCATTTCTAGTAATCATGAGGACAAAATTTGCTCCATAGCCTGTGACACTTCTTTAGTCAAGTCAAAAGCGAAAACATCAGAAAAATTTATGGACATAATTTGCACAATGTCATTGTTACAGTGTCATTAAATCCATGTCTCAAGTCAGTGGTGTTGGCTCTAATTTGCCAACAAGCTGACATGATCTCCACATGGTAGATATGGAAAAGGAGTTAGTGAATTTTTAACTCTAGGACAGGTTTTTATATGGTCAAAATGACAAAGGTTATCCCTAACAGTAACCTACTTATTGGGATCAGTTTCTGTGTTCATGAAATGAAATCAAGCCTCAGAGCAGGTCTGTTTTTCTATAACACATTCTAAGTTCTTGAAATACGAATTTCTGCCTGTCATGGTGGCCATTCAAAGCCTGCACTATTTGGTTTGGTCATCTTTGAACATAGGAAGGGTACACAGATTCTAAACCAGTGCTGGGATTTCCCTAAATGCTCAGAAGTCAGGCAGGAGCACGTGTGAAAACTTTGCATGTGCTAAATGCTCTTCAGAATCTAGTTCTTAGAGACTCAAAAGCGCTCATTGCGTAAGCCTTGAGAAATGTACCAGAACTGTTTGTGGAGGAGGTGAGGAACATGCCAATCCAGTGCTGGGACCTGCTTAAACATAAACTTTTAGCAAAGTAAGTTCTCCCTTATAACTGCAGTGCTGTGGATCAGTCTTGTGTGACGGTCTTACATGACAGACTGAATTATGTGCTTTTTCGAGGGTGTTTTTGCAGTTAAAGTCCTGGTCTGAATCCTCTTTAAAAAGCAGAGACCGTCCACTCTTCCCCGGAGCACACGGAAGAGCTGATAAGTCCTGGGATAAAACTGCATGATACAAATCACTCATGATTTGTGCCTCTGACTGACGTCTCTCCAGCGAGGACTCCCAGATATGTACCAGCACTGTGAGATTCCTGTAACCGCTGGTCTTCGGTATTTCCTGTGAAACTTAAACCTAATGTTCAAAATCTGCATCAGCGCTGAACTATTCTGTCCTTTGTTTTCTGTTCGTCAAGGTGGCTTTTCTCATTAGCATAAATCACCGAGCTCCTGCAGCAGTAGTGTTGTCCACGTGATATAGAGCATCTCTGCTGTGGCCAAGGAGTATTTACAGCCAAAAGGCGCTGCTTTGCTTCAATTGGTGAAGCCTTTCATTGTTTCTTCTTTCAGTTTTCTCATCACGAGATGAAAGAAACAAGGGGCTTTAAGAGAAAATAACGTACAATACTATGATACTTTTACGATTACGCATGTCAGAGGCAAATTAAATGCACCCCTTTGGACATTCAGAAGTTTAAAAACAAGTAACAACATCTCTGGTGCATTACATTAGACTGTAATAAAGAGCCTAAATGACTCTAACTTGTGTGTAACCTACTTGAAGAAATAAGACAACTTTGTGTGGTATGGATACATAATGTAAAAAAATTTCAAAGAGTATTTATTTGGCAGTCTCCTGGAATTTGCTCCAAATGCTTTTGGTTCAATGGGAGTGAAAAGCTATGCTCCATTATAGCCTCACTTGGTATTTTATTTTGGAGGAAGGCGACTTGGAAACTTTTTTTTTTTTAAGCTGCTTAAAGCTAACAGTGGGGAAAAAAAGTAAGATGAGCTGCATGCTTATGTTTCTTCTTCCTGCTCATCTTTCTTATATTCGTTGTTGCCTTTAATTTGGTTTTACTTAAGCCAAAAGAATTAAAATGCGCACACACACACACACACACACACACACACATGTAATAATCTACTAACATAAGATATATTAGTAAGAGTAATTGGTGACAACTGCTCGTGTCATGTATGAAGCACATGCTTTAGTTTCCTGCTCTTTCTCAGAGCCTGATGTTGGAGAAGCAATAGGTATTTCTGGTGTCTTCCTGTCTGTGTATCCGTACAGTATTTATTGTTATACTGGCCGAGATGATCTCAAGAGCTTTTGTATAAGGACTTTCCTACTCGCTGGAGTAGGAAACATTTTCTTCCTCTGTGGTTTTTGACAGATCAGTAAGAATTGCTCTGATTCTGTGCAGCTCTCAATCGTGTTGCCTTGTGCTGCATTTTCATCAGAAGTTGCAGACTAAATATTATTAATGTGCTTAGTAGTTGGTGGAAGCAGGGAACAACTAGAAGCTGATTTTTCCCCACTTCCCACAGCAGTATACAGGCCAGTTGAGTGGAGCAGTTAGTCCTGCTCCTCAGGGCTAATATAAATTAAAGGTCAGAGCGCTAGGGGTTGTTAAAATTCTCAGAGGGCTCTTTATAAGATGTTAACCCCCGTGGTCTGGCCAGGCTCCAAATGGGGTAATTACATTCTTCCTACCTAAATTCCCCCTGCAATTGCAATTTGATGTGCTGGTATTCCTCACTTCCTCCCCTATGCCGTGCCCCGTGGAACAGTTGTTGCATTTCATCCCAGAGGTACTTGCTTTTGGTGACTGATGGAGTGATCTGTGGATAGAGTCCATAAAGCATTTTAAGAACCTTTTGGACAAAATGTAATTTATGATGCTTAATTTTCTTTTTTTTTTAATTATCTGCTGTTTAAAATGAACTGGGTTAATCTGAGCCCTGAATGCGTGTGAACTGTGTGCAACAGACCTGGAATGAGACAATATCAACAACTGTTCTCATTCCTCGTTGAGCTTCTTCCCAGGAATTTTTTTAGACAGGAGAAGTATCAGATCAAGCTAAAAATATAGGAAGCTTTTCTAAAGGGTTCATTACAAAATAGGAAGATTGTGAGCTATATGATAAGGCTCATGTGATTTTTGTCTCAGTCGAAGTACAAATTGAGGTGAATTTATAACATTCCTTCTGCTTAGGGATTCTGTTGTAACCTTAAGAGCAGCATCTAAAAACTCATGTTCTAAAAGTTACTTTTTTCTACCACTTTTTGTACTGGAGAAGCTTCTTATAATAAAGACACTATCATTTTTACTAAGGTATTGCATCCTAGTTTTTAAGTAGAGTTATTGTGTATAAATTGAAATGTTGCCTGTAAGCAGACAGACATGTAGTTGGTACTCAGTGTTTAACAAATAGTAGGGAATATCTGAATGTGCCAAATATACGGAGACTTCAAATACAGTCTTCTCGAAATATGGGATTTGCTTATCATGTATTTTCAGTGTAAATAGGATAAAGCCGTGCTGGGGGACATCTTTCTGTTTAGTTTGATGTTAAATCTCTTTGCTCTTGGATTGTTTCATACCAAGCCTGACCTGTACCGCATAGGAAGTCTTTGTACAGACACTAGTCTGAATGAACTGAACTCTTATTTCATGAGGTCACTTAGTCTGGTCTGTTGTGTATGACAGGCCATGGCATTTCCCATGGTGTTAGTGCCAAGCCTAAACAGTTGCTTATGCCAGATATTCCTCTCCTAGAACATCAGCAAAGAAGCTACAGGTAGAAACAAAAGAACACTGCTGATCTGTGCCGTGATGTCCTCACTAATTCAGGTGAGCAGCTCATGGTGCTGCAGGAGAAGTTGAAGATTTTGAAGGTGACTTGTCCCTAGCACAAGAAATGTATTTCCAGTCCCAGATGGGAAAAATCCCAGTATGACCCTGTGCAGGTGAACGTGATGCGCTGAGCTGCTTGAGGGGATTGTTTGTGTTACCTTCTGAGTCAGTGCAGATCTCCGAGCATCCTGAGCCCTGCATCAGCCAGTCATTTTCTGGTATTTCTGAGCAAATTTGAGAAGGTAAAAATAATCGATAAACAAACTGAAAAAACTTTTTTATGTTAAAGGAAAAAAATATATGTCTAATACCTAATATATATGTCTAATACAGTAAGTTTGAAAGCCTAAAGCTTAAAATGTCCTTGCAGGGTCTTTCATTGTGCATCAGTGAAAATCTACACTATTACAAACATAAGCTATCTTTCTCTCTGATCTGTGATGGAAGGTGGAATGAATATAAATATTTGACACCAAATTTAACTTGATGTGCTCTACTGTTTGTTGGTTATAAAGGAGCCTACACCAGCTACATAGCCAGATGTCACGTGACTTATACCTACATAATCCTGCTTAGTGTGGATTTAGTGGATTTTAACTTGGAATGAGAAATTTAGTTCTCTCATCTGTGGTCAATTCAGACATACTCTTACTTAAAAGTGGTTTGCCATTTCGAATTTAAATAAGCGATTTGTATAGTTTTAGCACTATAACCTTTCAGAATGCTCATTTTTAATTGCAATGCTTGATAGTAAATATTTGCATAAAATGCAGCTGGGCTCTGAAGCGTTCCTCTTGTGATCATTTACAGTTACCAGTACCAATGCAGTTTAAAAGTACATTTAATTTGTAAATCTATTGCAGAAGGAAACTCGTTATTTTTAATTAGTTTCTGTGTAAATAGGTAATCTGATAGAATAAGGCAGTAAAGACTTTATTTAAATGGATGGTGATTAATAGCTAGATTAGATGTAGAGATGCATACCCCATAATTTTGTGCATCTGTGATCTTTCTAGTTCTTCTTGTTTGCATATTTTCTCCTTGCCTGACACAGCGGATGTAACTTTTTAGGCATCTGTTTTCCATTAGTTTAAGTACCAAATTTAATTTTTCAGAAATTAATGTCAAAATCCAATGTATTAAATTTGTCTGTGTTTTGAATTATTTTTATTCCTGATTTTTCTCTTCTTTCAGCAGATAGTCTCTGCTGTTTGTGCTTTCCCCCCTCAAAGCTATCACACTTTACCCTTTTCCAGTAAATTCTCTCTCTTCCTTTCTAGTGTCCTGCTTCATGCATCCTCTCCCTCTGGAAAGGAGGAATGTGCTCTTCTCTTGTACTCATTCATAACTTTCTCACTGTCTCTTGCTCTTTCTTTTTGTTACCCACAATTGTCTGGGTGTTCTTTTTAATTTCTCCATTTACAGATTCTTTCCCCTGTAGCACTCTCTGCTCTAATGAACTTTAATTAGAAATGCCTTTTTTTGGTACTACAAATTCAATTTTATAGAACTGAGTAGAAGCTTTTGTATCTAAGGTTGAAAGAAAAAGGTTTTTTCCTATTTCACGCAGTTTCCTACCTATTTATTTTCTTTTTTTTTCTCTCATTGATACCATTTTCTTCTTTTTCAACTTGTCTCTTTAGTACTCCACACTCAAAAATATCCTTCTGCCACTGTATGTAATTAAAGGCACAGTCTGATAATATTCTAAAACATGTACAGAATTTAGTGAATTTGCAGTAAGATTTTTTTAAAGTAATTTTCAGTACCAGTATCCTATTCATTGTGGGAAACATGCTTCAGAAATTTCAAAAAAAGCATTGAAGCAACTTTTCTCAGAGCCCCATCTCCTCATATATAGGAGATTGTGCAGTCTACCCAGGAGAATAAATTATGATTGCAATTCATTGGAGTGAAACTGGAGTAGTATCTGTACCTTCTCCAAAAATTCTTCATTATGGGATATTGTCTGTAATGACTGCTCTAAATTCCATTTCTTTACAAATATTTTGTTGACTTGGTTGTGGAGACAGGTGGATATTTACACAAAAATTTTGTTACGGCCTTTGGGAAACCAGCCATACCAGGAATACTCACTTGAACTGAAATTGAGAGAAATAATTTGAGGGTGACTTACTTAAGGTTTGAAACAGTTAACAATCCTTTAGGAGTAGATGAGGAGTAGATAAATGGTGAACAACTGGGAAGCTGGCTCTGAAGGACATGCTCGTGAATTTGGACACCGACTAATCTGTTTTGGCTGTTGCTGGCACAGCAAATAACAGCATAATGCAAAACCTTCCTGTTTCTTCCCACTCTGTTGTTTTAACTTTCCACTGAGGGCAAGCAGCGGCCACGGGCCAAGCCCTCAGCAGCAGAAGTGGGAGCAGCAGCCTCCCTCCCTTCCCTGTGGCTCTTCTGGTTCTTGTGCTGACTGATGCACAACAGAACCCAGATTTGGGAGGTTTTACCCCCTCCTTGGCCAGCCTGGGGTCAGTCCGTGACATCAGGTGGAGCACATGACCTGGGAAGGGGTGTAAGCTACAGCCACGGGGCTTGTGTGTGCCCAGGAGCACAACTAGACACCTGTAACTGGTAGGTTGTACCACCATCCCTGTTTGCCTTGGCAGAGCTATGGGACTAATAAAATTCCCTGAAGAGAACTGCTGATGTGGAAATGTTACTATTTAAGATTATCTCCTGTTCTTTTCCTGCTAGCTTTTCACACTATTAAGTGCTGTCAGATATGGTGGTTTTTAATCCTGCCTTTTGATTATGTATAAAGGTTATGAGCTATATGTGTGACTTCCTCGAAATGTTCTAAATGACCTTTAAATTACTTATGTTGGTTCTCTTAGAAACCTGATCTGTTGCCTTGTCTTGGAAAGAAGTCACACTCCTCAGAACTTGCCATGAATTTAGTGATACCAAGTAAAACTTTGCCTACAGTTTCATCATCTGGTTCAAAAGTTATTCTGGCACTCTATGTCCTTTTAAGTATCTTTTTTCCTTAACTGATCTAAAGTGATCTAAATGTAGCCTTGACTTTTTTTTTTTTAAGTCATCAATGAAGTAGAATTTATCTTCTACTTGCTCCTCTCAGATGTCCCAGTTGTTCATTTTGCTGTAGGTTGTAAATATGTGGTAAATCACTCAGTTGCTGAAGTGTTCTGTTTGCTCTCTATTTTGTTCCTGAAACTCAAGATCTGTTTGTTGTTAAGGTGTATATTTGAAAAATAATTCCACCCTGTTCCTTGCATCTTTTTGGGATACCAGCCACATGCACGTGGCTTCAAGGTGACGTGGAAAGTCTGTGACTCGAGATAGTGTTGTGATGCTCTTGAAAAATATGAAATAAGTAAAAAATATGCAGAGAACTTAATAAATATAATATCTATAACAACACATACTTCATCCTGGAAATACGAAATTTCCTGTGTTAGTGTATGTGCTAATATAGTTTTGAGTGTGTGAGTCCTACAGATGGAGGGTGTGATTGTTCCAAACAGTGCTGCCACCGCCTGCCCTGTGGTTGTATCCTCTTTGCTTTTGTAGCTGAAGAACTAAGGGTAAGTAGGATCAATGGCATCATCTTCCCCTCCTCCAAACCACTTTTGAGTATTTCGTGTTTCAGGCTGGAAAGAATATTATGGCTGCCTTGCCCTCAGGTCTGATCATCTCCTT
Organism: Pseudotriccus pelzelni; assembly: GCA_035584735.1. Classification (NCBI taxonomy): domain Eukaryota; kingdom Metazoa; phylum Chordata; class Aves; order Passeriformes; family Tyrannidae; genus Pseudotriccus; species Pseudotriccus pelzelni. Next base: position 31,326,148 of record JAWMRA010000164.1, on the reverse strand, counting down.
AACGGTCCCATTCTTACTTCTATCGGCTGTTCTGGCACCAAATCCCTTTTTAGGATTTCTAACTCTCTTGGCTCTGTCCCGTAGAGCATCTGCAGGAAATGTTCCCTGAACAGCTTCTCGTCTTCCATTCAGCCTGGTTTGGTGGGTTTTTTCCTGTTCTATTCAGTGTAGGTATAAGGCAGAGTCCCTGCTGTCCATGTCCTGCCTGGATGCTTTGGCAGCGCACAATCCTGTGCTTCCGAGGGCTACCCTTTGGGAAGCCACAGCTCCACCTGAGTGGAGCCTCACTTGTCTGTTGTATCATTGGGCCCACAATGAGAACACCTGCTCAGTTACTGGGAATTTTAAATCAGTAAAACTTTCTGTATGGCTCTTGGCTTAACTGGAAGAGATCACGTGGAAAGGATCTTGTGGAAAGCACCTTGTATCGTATGTTGCGATAAGATTTAGGCATGTTCTCAAATTTCTGTAAAAGGTGGTTTTAGACTTCCAGTGTAACCAAATGATTTATCTAGTTTTTCTCCTCAAAGCCCATGTTTTATTCTGAACCATGCTAAATTTTACACTGTAAGGAAGGATATTTGTGGTTCAATGTAGAGAAAAATTGTTTTCATTGTTTCCTAGAACTTTTTCATACCCTCCATTTCTTTGTGGCTGCTCCCTAAAAGTTTTAGGTTTTACCAGTCCTGCCTTGATAAATTCAGTCTTCATCTATTTCAAACTCTTCTAACTATATTAAGACTAGCTATCAAATAACGAGGAACGTATTGAAGTCCTGTTTCTCTGAGGCTCAGACAGTCTGTGCTGCTTCCCTAGGAACTTTTAGCAGTTCCTTGGGGTTTTTTGGGTGTTGCTGTTTAGAGTTAGATTCATGCATCAGTTTTTTTGTCTTGATGCAGAATTGTAGAAGGGATTGGTAGTCTGCTTTCCTCAGTCTTCAAATAGCACTTTTCTGTCTGAAGCTTAGCATAGATTACTTTTGAATCCCACGGATAAGAGTTTGTGGGCAATTGTTTGGGGAATAAAGTTCATTTATGCTGAAACATGTATGTACCTTTTCTATTATACACGAATTTACTGTAATGATCCTTGTTCTGTCACCCACCCTGCTCCCTGTCATCCCAATTAGCTGAAGAAATACAGATTAAAAACTCTGAAGTCTTAAAAAAATCGAAGTCTTGTGTAAAAACAAAACAACCAATCAACCAACCCTGCTGACATGCAGTTAAGGTTCTGTCACCCTTATAAAGTAATAAGGGTGTAATAAGTGTATAAAGTAATAATAAATAAGTATATAAAGTGTATAAAGTAATAAGACTGTAACCATGTACAGTCACACTTAAAGGAACGTTCATGCCAAGAAAATCCAATTACATATAGCAAATATGCAACTTACACAGATTGGTGTGGGCAAAACATTTCCAAGATATATTCCTCTAAGTATTTTTTTTTAATCACATTCCCTAAGAACAGGAGACAGTCTGATAAAGTAAGGGAAAATAGATTGACCATAGCTGGTAAGTGGTGACTGGAATTAAGAGTCTTGGGCTGCTGAAATTCATACGTTTTGCTCATGGTCCTATATGCTTCTCAAATAACCTCCTGTATTTTTTTTGTTTTAGCAGTGATAGCAGAATCTTGGATAAAGTTTAACAAAGGAACTGTATTCATTTTAAATTTTCGCAGTAGTTCCTTACGTCATATTATGGCTCCAAAATAACTGTCTTCATCATGTTTGTTTGCACTTTTGATTTCAATTCCCATGTTGCATGACTCTCAAAACAGTTCAAGCCTGATTCAAACTCCTGGAGCAACTATAATACTAAAAACGAGAAGAGGGATTGGTGAGTGTTTTCGTAAATAAAAATGTCCTTTGCTTCCACTGCTGTACTTGGAAGGATGCTTGTGTATGTGTAAGTTCCTGAAGCTGAGGAGTAAGATCAGCAGCAAAAGAGAGTCTTCAGTGATGAGGTGTCTGTTAGAAAGGGGTATCGAAGAGAAGTTTGCTTATGTCTGTTTGGTGTAGGCCAGCAGATGGGTGGCTTTGAAGATCTTCAAGGAAATGCTGAGTGAAGGATTTCTTTAAATCGCAGAAGATTGGGTTTGCATGGCAAGGTTTTGGTAGTGGGGGTGCTACAGGGGTGGCTTCTGTGAGAAGCTGCTGGGACCTTTCCCTGTGTCTGAGACAGCCAAGATGGACCCACCGCTGGCCAAGGCTGAGCCCGTCAGCAGGGGTGGTGGCACTGCCGGGATAAAGTATTTGAGAAAGGGAGGAAAAAGAACGGTGCAGTTGCAGCTGGAGAAGAGCGGAGTGAGAATGTGTGAGTGATACAACCCTGCAGACACAGGTCAGTGAGGGAGGAGGGGATGTTGCAGGTGCCTGAGCAGAGATTCCCCTGCAGCCCGTGGTGAAGACCATGGTGAGGCAGGATGTTCAAGTTGAGCTGTGGAAAGAAGGGAGGGCTGAGAGAAGGTCGTTCTAGGATCTTGGTCTATTTCTCATTATCCTACTCTGTGATTGGTAATAAATTAAACTCATTTCCCCAGGTCCAGCCTGTTCTGCCCATTACTGTAATGGGTGAGTGGTAGCTCCTTGTCTTTATCCCAACCCATGAACTTTTCATTACATTTTCTCTCCCCTGCCCAGTTGAGTGAGGGGAGTGATAAAGTGGCTTTGGTGGGCATCTGGCATCCAGCCAGGGTCAGCAGGAAGGCAGAATGGCAAGTGCCTTTGGAGTTCCCTGTCATTTACAAAGTGAAAATTTAGAGTGTAAGAGGGCACTGAAGCAGGCATAAAGGAAAGTCTTGCATTAACGTATTTAATCAGATGTAGAATCAAGGTAATGATGGATAATGACTAAATACATTTGTAAACAGGTGCAAAACACTTTTTTCCCCTGCCTGGAGAGCTGCCACTGTCATGTGATAGCTTAATATTTCAGCTAGAGCTGCAGCTGGAAAGGCAACGATATTGAATGATTTTCATTATCCATTCTGTGCTGCTGAAATAAGCATAGCCATGTAAAATAATACTAAAATAAACTAATCACATAGGCTTTGCAAAAAGCTTTACAGAACTGGATTTTTGTTTTTTCTGTAATTGTGTGTTTGTGGAAACCCTTCGAAAGAGCTGTGGGCTGCTGATCTGAATTTTCAGGTAATTTTTTTAAGTCTGTGTTACCTAAGACCGAGCTACAGCTATGAAAGGCCTTACCCCTGGATTTGTCACTGCTGCTGCTCTCTCATGTGTTGAGTGATGTTTGAAAGTGGATCTCACTGGGACAGTCTGGTAGCAGTTTCTGATTGTATGCCAGTGTTACTCCTACAACATTAGGTCTCTGTTGGAGATGCTGTATAAACTTGCAGCAGAGCTGCTATCCCTAATCCAGGACAGGTAGTGACAGTTGCTAAACTAGCACTAATTAGAAAACTAGCAATAATTTGTTTTCAAAATGCATTTCTTGGCTTCAGTAGGTTCATGCTATAGGTATTCAATTTTTGGTGCAATCAGAATGTTGACTTGATTTTTTTGATGTACTGTCTTATGTTCAGAGCATCTATTTTTATGCATCTCGCATCTATATGTCTTAGAAAAACCTTCACGGCAAAGACTGTAATATTCCTCAGGCTAGAAGGAGAGCAAGAGAGGAAAGGATCACTGGCTAACTGAGGGTTGTTACTTTAAATTCAGTGTGGCTTGCCTAAGCAAACTCGAACAGGACCACTTGGTTTAAAAGTCTAAGTAAAGAAAGGTTCTTAATAAACATTTATTCTAGCCTTGGACTTCTGGATTTGGGAAACAGATGAATGTGCAACTGCTAAATACATAATGTAGTTTAGCTTTCCACTAATTTTTTAGTTTCCTAGCTGTTTCTAAATGGCTCAACATGTTACAATGTGAACATATGAAATGTAAACAGCATCTTTAAAATGCGGTATATTATCTTGCTTAACAGTGGTGTCTTTCAGCTTGAGTAGTATAATGTCAATACAGAGAAAGCAGGATGCCAAAATACAGCTGACCCGTTATCTAAGTGTTTAGACAGCTCTAAATTTTGTAATGAAAAATTTATCCAAAAAACTTATGTCAATAACAGCTATAATTTATTACCTTGGAAAATCCATTCTGTATTTTAAATGGGATTACCACTGGATTCAGAAGGATGAAAACCACTGCTGAAATGTATCACATTATTCATGGCCCATAAGAGAGCTGTGCACTATGGAAAAGCAGGTGTCTCCTTTCACTAGGAAGGCTTCCCATTACAGGAATAGTATTGAGAAGGACACATGGATGCCTGCAGAATCCTAAAAATTTTGCTTCCTGCTCCTCTGAATCTCTTTTCGACAACCTTTTGGCAAGATGTGGCCCATTTGTGTTTACTTGAGTTTTGTACTTGCATAGCAAAATTGCATTCTCTTTTAAGCAGTTTTACTTTGGGAGACTGCTCCTTTCCGCTGGTAACTTAAAAACAAATGAATTTTTTTCACTCTCACTTCTTCGTTAATGTGCAGGGTGTAATGATAAAACCATGCAAATTCTTCCAAGTTAACCATATTCAAATAATTTCTGCCACCACCGTAGGTATTATATGAAAAAAAGCTAAAATCAGCAGATCACTGAGTGCCCATTGGTGCCCAACATAAAACAAAATTCACCTGCTCTTTGGTAATGTTTTGTTCTAAAGTGTTTGCAATTTCTGTTCTTGATGAGCACCACTAAGTCTCTGCTATTAGTGGGCTGCTTGTGACACTGTCCTTCAAACAGTGGGTTGCTTTTTATCACCTAATAGTTTTTTAGCTCTAGGGGTGGAAATTGAATTTCCAGTTGAATGTAGGATGGTGATCGCCTGGTGACAAAGAGCTTCAGCAAAATGGACAGACTGTAAAATGTTTGGCGCTCTGTGCTATGAGATTAGGTGTCTACAGCATTCCTTTGAGGTGATGTGGAGTCTTGGTGAAAACACCCTGGCAGCTTTTTATCCAAATCAGAAAGGAGTGAAAATCCTGGAGCAATCTTTGCCATGGTATGCTCAGAGTAGATGTATCACTTCAGGGTACAGTATTGGGCTTGAGCCTGCAGCGATTTAGTTGCTTGTTTGGAAGTTGGACTTCCACAGCTGGGGTTCCTATTGCACACCAGTACATTGGCCCTACAGAATAGGTTGTTGTAAACCATATTGATGGTGGAGGAAGGAGGAGAAAAAAAAAAAGAAATGTTTTAGAGTATTGGGTTTTCTACTGCTTTTAGAGTCAGTTCACCTTCTGGAATAGTACTTTGAAAAGCAAGCACTGTGTTCCCATTATTGATGTATCCTCACTGAAACACTTAAGATATTCTAAGTTTGCCATTCAGTAGGGTTTGGGGTTTTTTTTCCTCAAAGGCATTGAGTGATGTAGGATCCTTCTGCTATAGCAGTGTGTGCATCCAGTAGAATGAAACTAATTTAGTGAAGTATAGAGCTAGTCAAAACTCACAAATCTTAAATATTCTCTAAGTACACATTAGGAGTTGGAGAAATCATTCAATTTTTGTTTCTCTTGAGTTGTAAAAAATTTATGGGATTATTAAGTTATAATGTGTGAGTGTGGTGGGTTGACCCTGGCTGGACACCAGGTGCCCATCAGAGCTGCTCTATCATTGTCCTCCTCATCTGGACAGCGGACAGAAAATACAACAAAAGGCTCATGGGTCAGGATAAGGACAGGGAGATATCACTCACCTATTACTGCAAACCAGACTGGACTTGAGGAAATGAGTTTAAGTTATTACCAGTCAAATCAGAGTAGGATAATGAGAAATGAAAATCAAATCCTAAAGACACCTTCTCCCAGCCCTCCCTTCTTCCCGGGCTTAACTTCCCTCAGGATTTTCTGTACCTCCGCCCCCCCCAGCAGTGCAGGGGAATGGGGGTTATAATCGGTGCATCACCCGTTGTCTCAGGGTAACGTTGAGTGTATTACCAGAAAATGCAGGAAGATGAGAGGCTGCTTGTGTCCCCCCTGTGCCCCAGTCACCCAAAAAGAGCAAGTCTGGAGCATGTATCATCTTCTAACCTACCTTTCACCATCCTTTGGTCATGACAGTTTCAAATGTTTTTACGATTTAGTCCTGAAGGTAGACAGACTTTTGCATAGTTTTGTTTTAAAAGTCAGCTAGGAATCAAAGTGTGAATTAGGGTAACACAAAGGCTGTTGCTTCAAATTTCATAACTCCACTGGTGGGGTTAAGAACAGCTACCACAGCCAGAGGTACATTTCCAGATCTCAGCATTTCATGCCGGGTTTGCTGAAAAAAGGAATGGAAAAATCTTTCAGTAATTGTACCATTAGTATAGGATTGTCCTGTTTTCATTGTGAAATCTTCAGCTGGATACAGAAGCTCTTTTACACTTCAAATTTTCTTTAAGGTTATTTTTGTTAGTGCCATCTTGTGTTGGTGACGTGTATTTGTATTTACAATAAACATTTAGTGAGGATAGACTTTCTAATTAAGGCATTTACAAGTATTTGGTATATGAATCAAAATCTGTGTATCTAATATTTTTTGTTTTCAGTGGGGAAATGGATTATTATTATCAAATTGGCTCTTTTTAGTTATGTTTATATTTCTTTGCACAGTACTTCACGTGGGTCTAGTGTCATTAGTACAAACCATGCTTTTAGCATCTGGCAGCAGTCTGGAGTTTTTGAGCAGTGGCACAGAAGATAACAGGGTATCCCTTTGTCAGAGTGCATGTGTATCTCAGTCTATGGCAGTCAGAGTTCATGCTCACAATGATCTGAAAAAGATATCCCTGAAATACATAACTAATTATGGTTTTGATTAAGGAGTAATCAATTCTGTCATATGATAGACATTTTTGGTGCAAATGTGAATTGTGAGTGACAAATACACATTATCCTAATTTTCTTTCAATGTTTATTTGAGCTGGTAAGATGTGTCTTTCTCATTTCTTTGTTTGTGTAGCGCTAGTTAGGGTAACAGGAACGTGGGTTTGTTGTGCTGCCCTTCTGAGAGCAAGCCTGCCCTGCACTGCTGAGTGAGGCCATGCATTAGCTGAGAAAAATCTGCTGTACTTCTCAAGGGTGCCAGGTCAGCAGCCTCATGATAAGGTCACTTAGTGCATTGAACAACACAGGAGTAAAACTGTCAGAATTCTGTAGTCTTAAGTGTAATTTACTATAAATTATAGCCTGCTCTGTTGAACTCTTGAGCAGGAATGAGACCGTAGAATAATACTGAAGTCAAAGCTTTATGTTAAAGCCACTTCCTCACCTAAACGTTTATGCAGTCAGATTGTCCTTTAATCACAAATAAGCGAAATATAAAAAAAGTATTAAAAATTTATAACTAGAAATTTGACTTTGAGCAGCCAAATTCCACTACCTTCCTCAGAGTGAGAGTGGAACTTTTGTTGTTAACAGCTATAGCCAAAGCCAAAGGAAAAATGGGGAAGAACACGTATACAAAGAACTCCAACCAGAAATCAAATAAATCACAAATGTTTGTGTTTCCAAACATTTGCTCATGTAGGTTTCCTGGTATTCCTAACTAAATTCCTGGGATGAGATACATCTATTTGTAGTAATCTCTGTAGTGTGTTAAAGCAAACCATCATAATGGCAATATTCTCTTACATTCTTTCCACATGTATAGAATGAGGGTTGCTTTGAGTATTTTAGCACAACTGAAATCTGGAATTGAAGGCTTCTGTCTCACTTACATAATAAGGGTCATGAAATTCAGATTCCAGTCCAGGATTTTGTTATTGAGTCCAAGGGGATTTTATTCATTGTTTTATTCTTTGCTTAAATATGACCATCTGGGCAGAGGGGAAAAAAAGATAATCTTTCTGTGATTTTTTTTTTTAATAATAATTCCAGTAATTCTTCCAGTTATTCATGCTAGTCAACCAGTATTGTAAAAGGTTAATTTTTTATTTTTTTTTTAAAAACAGCAACAACCAAACAAAAAATTGTTAAAGAACATGGTTAAGACTTCAAAAAATTCACTGGAAGCATTTCAGTGGGGTTTTTTTTTACAAAAAAAAGTTACATAGCTTTCTTTATTGTCTGAAGTCCACACAGCTCACAGAGGTGGGGGACTTGTTGGGAATCTCATGACTTGCACCAGTGATGAATGCTGACAGAAGACTTAAAAATTAACTTGAACAAAAGATGAAAATGAGATTCTTCCTCCTACCTGGTGAATGAGATTATACTATTCTCTCATTACCCCATGTAATATGTAATTCTTTATTCACATTGGGTAGTAATTCTTTATCAGGAGTTATCCCATAAGCTTGAGAGTGCATTCATCCAGGAGAAAAAAAATAAAAAATGTAGAAGGCTTCCCCATTTATTTTTTTAATAACAAAAATGCAAACACACACAAAAGAAAAATCAGTCAAACAAACACAAAGCCCAAACCAAAACAAAAACCAGCAGTACAACACAGTTGAGTAAAAGGGAAGAAGGACTAAGAGAATTTTGTGTTGTGTAGTTATTCCTTTGTAGGATAGATTTGGTGTTAGGCATAACAAGACTTAAGCAGTTGTGGTTTTTGACACAGAGAGGTAGTTGCTTCTGAATGGCACTTGTGTGTTCGACTTAACTGTCTAAAATGTCTGTTTTCAATTTACTCAACATTTGGGCTGAAGGGGGTGGTTTTAGGGGTATCTTTTTGAAAATATTAATGCACTGTACCTCTTTCCTGTAGTTTACAGTAGAAAGAGAGCATTAATGCCAGGAGAGTTTAAAAGGTGCTGTTCCATCCATATGTCACCTTCTCAAGTCTCAGAGGAAAAGTTACCATGTTATTGGTGTTAGTCTTCAAAATATCCTGTTGGAGACAGTATGTGCTGATTTTAAAGAAATCTTAATTTTAGGTGCAAGGTGGAGATTGGTTCTCTCATTGATTGATTACACTTTTTTCATATGACCTTCTGGATATTATCTGTAGGGTGCTTGCAAACTTACATTTTGTGTAGAGTGTAACATATATTTCTCTACTGAATACAAATTTAAAGCCAGATGCTTCAGTGCAGGAGGAGAACCAGTGGAACAGGGGCTTTTCAGATCAGGCAAACACTTATTTTTCTGTCATCTTTGCGGTAATAATCAAAAAACTTGACAATGCAAGGTGCCTGATTCTGATTTCCATGTTAATGCTACATAACCTTGATTTTTGCCAAAGCTTCACAGCCTTTTAGGAAAGCAAAGGTTGATTACGCTGGGCTTTGATTTGAGCACTGATGTGGGTTTGGGGTTTTTTTGCCCCTTTTTGTTATGATGTTTTTCAATTACAGAAGAAAAATTCACCTCTCTTTTTCCGTAAAACTGGCTATAAGTGTCTACATACATTGCGATTTGTGAAATGGAAGGTCTGATGGTGGTAAAGGTTATAAAGGCAATACTGTGAAGCTGAAGGGATGCTTTCACGGAATGAGAACTGTTGGATTTGGTGTTCTGATATCGTCCTGTCACACTTGCATGGATGGATGGGAACATGAAAGCATCATGCTTTGGGCTCAAGGAAGGGACAGAAGGTTGGCCTTGAAATGATTCCCTTTGAGCTTATCTGTTTCTAGCTGAATTTTCCAGTTTCATTCTTGTTTCAATTTGTATAGCACTCTTGAATGGTGAAGCACATACAGAACAATACTCTAACAGTAAAGTTTTTAAATCATTTCACTGACTTGCAAGAAAGAGCCCAGAAATTTTGCAGCCAAAGAACCAGCTGTCAAAATACTGAGTTGCCTTGTTTATTATGTGGTTATTTTCTGTTTTGCTGTCCAACACTGATAGTAGTAACTCTTACCTAATAGAAAATTCCCTATCTGCAAACTAGGTGGGATCAATTCCAAGTTGTGCAGAGGTTGTCCTCAGGAATCAGTGAGTTCTCTTGAGTCCCTTCCCCTTTGAGAGCACCTTTACACCATGATCCCACCAGCCAATTGATGAAACAAGCCCAAAACCCAGGGCTTCTCTTCTCTGTTATTTTGCTTCCCTTATTCCCCTTTCCTACTGTCTCATAGTCATAGAAAGGTTTGGGTTAGAACAGAACAGTTAACCTGGGTCATCACACTCCTGTGCAGGTGTGAGTAGCAGAGCCAGTGAGAAGTCTCTTGTGCAGCACATCCCACCCCTGCCTCCACCCTCCTCCAGAAATCTCTAGGGTTGCTGGTGCCCTGCATCAGTGCCCTTCCAGCAGGTGCTGGGGGTGGTTTAAGTCCCCGTGTCAACCTGGGATCGTGAAGTTTCATCCAGTTCTTTAAACGAGGCTTCCTCATTTCTTGGTTCTGTGTTCCATAACAGACACCCACCGCGATGTCTCCCTTAGTGGGGGAGATCAATTTCATCCCAGTGGCTCTGCAAATGCCTGGAGAATCCTAATTCCTCCTGCATGTTTTGCACTAGTTATGGCTTTGTTTTGGGGCACTTTTTATGGTGAAAATGCGGTACCAGGCACAGTTGCAAGAGCTCAGTCCCAAGTGGCACAGCGTTCCACTCTCCCTGTCGCTGTAATGAGTGGAATCTAATATGGGTAACTTGCAAGCTGTGGGTGAGCCAGAGACATTGGTGTTTGCTGTAAGCTGGTGGAGAATGTGTTGCTAAATCTCTGAGTGAGATCCATGGCAACGCTGCCAAGGAACAATTGGCTTCCAAACCAGAATTAGGGTCCGTGGGAGCGGATCTGGAAAAGCCTCGTGAAGGCTGCGTAGCCAAAACTGAGTAATTGCATTTTGTTGTAACTAAGCTCCTTCTTAATTGCAGTCAAGAGAAATTTGTGGAACCAATTTTTGGTTGTTTCTCAGCTAAAGACCTGAAGTTTAGCCATATCTAATCCAGACAAAGGATGCCGAGGATTGCGTTGTACCTTCTATACACGTAATTTGTTTTGAGATCCATCCAAAATGGGAGGGGGGGGCGGGAAAGAGAGGATTGTAGTCTGTGTTCATGTGGTAGTAAAGGAAGGGGGCAGTCAAGGACAGCTACAGATTTCTGAAGCATTTTGTAAAGGCCAGTGGTCTTCACACAAGCCCACTGATAGAAGTAAGGTATGAGGAGTCTCATTGTGGTGAGCAGAAAGGTATATTAAAAGGCACCAGTTGGTGTAGCATCTGTTCACAGACCAATACCTTGTTCAAAATTGTGGTTAAGATGGTATACCATTTAAGATGCTATTTTTCTTTTACTGAAAAATACCTTTTCGCATTTTTTGTAAATGTTCCTAAGATTACTGTTTTAAAATATGAATCAGTAAATCCCTTCAGAAATTTTTTTTTTAATGACGATAAAGTACTAAAAAACTATGGATTTTCTCGTGAGTACTGGTTTCCCTGGAATCCAAAAATCTCTGTGCACTGTTTTAACTTTCTTGTGAAAATTTTAATGAAAAACAGTTTTTCTTCTTTTTTTTTTTTCTTCTTTATAACAGAATTAATTTTTGACAAGCACAGAAACCTAAGGTGATAGTCACCTTTGGGTTTAGTACTTGGTGGCAACTAGAGCTTGAGTCTGAGTTAATTGATAAGGAAAACTGAGACAGTTGTTTGGGAATAAGAAGAGTAAGATGCTCTCAGAAACTAGAAGAGAGTTCTGTGAGGATGCTTTAATAATATTTCCAGCTTTGATAAGGTGTTGAAGAACTGAAAATACGTCAGCACAAAGGAGTGGATTAATAAATGAATGAGCCATAAGCTATACATAAATGCTAACAAATAAAAGGTGAGGCAAGTATCCTCAATTTATGTCAAAGACGACACAGTGGCCTCAGAAGAGAATATTCTGGGTAGCTGCCTTTTCTACCTCACTAGGAAAATGGTGTAACTATGAATAGGATGTGCTGTCTGAGTGGGTTCCAGGTAGCAAAAACCAGGGTAAATAAATATTATTGGTTTGATGTGTCAAGTTTGTTGGCAACTGTTGATACATAGTGTTGTAAGGACAGATCTGTGAGATCTGACTACAGGTCAGTGTATAAAACTCCGATGCTGTGGCTGCGCACTGTGATGTGGTGAAAGGGAGGCTTCTGCATTGGGGAAAAGCCCAGTTTTAATGTGCTCTGAGAATAATCCCTCTCTAGAAGTAAAATACTCGATTATGCTCAGTTTATGTTCCTGTCAGCCCATGCTCTTGGTACCTCTGGGCACACAGTGATATGAGACTGTTGTCCCATTGTGATGGGTGAGCAGCACAACAAAACAGAAACCTCCGGCCAACCGAGCAGCAAACTGTGGTGGGTGTCACCTGTCGCAGTGAGGCATTTTCCCCTGGGGTTGTACCTAGGCTGTGCCCTGCACAGGACAGCAGCAGACAGTAGGCAGCTGAGCTCAGCCCGAAGGCATGTGTGTGACGTGCTGCCTGCTCCTCCGACCACCTGGCGCTGTGCGCCAGGCAAAGCTGCAACCTGATGCCATAATGTGTGACAGCCAGGTGTTCAGTTTTGCTGTTTCATATGTCGGTGTTGCCAAATTTGACGAATAACAACATGAAAAGTGATGGTGATGATGATGAAAATACTAGGAGGAGAAGAGCAGATTACTGTTTGACTGAAATCAGAATAAACCTCTTATTCGAACGCACTGATGCTAAAGCCCAATGAAAATCTTTGCTCTTCGTGCTCTTGTGCGTGATCCTTAAGAAATAGCGTAATTTCAGGGTGCTGTGTGGCATTGAATTGGCAGTGCTATCTCCCTACTACTATAGCTTGGTTGGGAAGATAATTGCTCCTCTTCTAGATGAAAAATTGATAAGAATTTCTGCAGAAGGAGTTCATGAGTCATGAACCTTAACTGCAAGCTATTAGCCAAGTCATGAGCAATTATATTTTGGATTGCTACATATTGTGATGCAACATCGTATGCTTAAATTAAGTTTAGTTTAAAACATCTTTTAGTTTTGGCAAAGAGCAGAACTTTTCAGTTTAAGCAATTCTTAATGCAGAGGAAGTAAAAGTTTACCAAATGCCTCCAGTGTCATCCTGGATTTGGGAAGATAGACTCTTTCTTGCTGCCTTGGTTTCATCCTATCAATTATTTAACTCCTTTAAATTTTAATTTTTTATATGATACTCGTCTCCTTGGGACACACAGAAGCAGAATGTCCTTTCCAGAACTGCTTTAAAATGAATGTTATACCTTACATGATTTCAGTATATTGTCCTGTTTGTGTTGCAGTTGTCTCCCAAATTGCCTTTTTTTAAGTTTCGTGGAAGATGCCTACCAGGTAATGCCTCCATAATGCTTTCTCCGATATTCTTTGCGTGCCATCGTAATCTTTAAGTGCTGTTGTTAATTTCACTGGTGAAATGTGAAACATAATGTACATTTCCTGCCAAAACCAAGCATTATTATTATTCTTTCCTACCCAGAGATCCTAACCAGCTCTCACCCAAAGGGCATACAGCCTTCATCAGGAGCAACTTGAAAAAACAGTGCTGAACCAGGGCTTGTCCCTCTGCCTTTCCACACATGGGGTTCATTCAAGCTGAATCCTTTTAGCTCTTGAAGAGGGTTTGGCTTTACTTGTACAGGCTCATGGTAGTATGATTAATATGATAGAAAAGCAACAGGTTTGAAATTAAACTTGGTTATTGACTTGTAAGTGGAGGGTGTTTCTATAGGGAGAAAAGGTAACAGCTTTAAGGGCCACTGGTTACTTTTGATGCATAATTAGATACAGAGCACAGAGAGCCTCCAGGTTAAGAACTGCTATATTGTGAGTTGACTCATGGACACTAAGCTATTTTACTTTCCCTGGAAAGTATTGTTTTGAAAGCACATGTAGTGTGAATTGTGTTGACTTCTGAAGAGAAGGAATAGTCTTTCCTGTAGCCTCAGAAAGCCTTTGTGGCTAAGGATGGTGAAAATCACCCAGATTTACACTAACTGTAAAGCTTGTTGCTGATCTTGACACCTCATCTGCAGAGAGCCTCAAGGTTTGTTCTCATCTATACTTCTAGGGCACTGAAAACAGACAGTAGAATACCCTCTGTAGTAGTTCTTCATCCCTCAGGTTCACCCTGTCCAGCCACCTAAGAGAATTATTCTGTTTAATTTATCAATACACCTAGTGATTAATTGGAGTAGTTCACTGTTGAATGAACTGCATGTTTGCACTTCTCCATTTCTTTTTTTCTGCAAGATTGCTACAACAGATGTTAGCATTATCACTTGTTTTGATTATTTAGAAGGAGCCAAGAGTGAACAGAGCTGTACTTCTTGCCTATTCAAATTCAGAAATTGGCCTGCAGCCTTAAGTTTTTTTTCTTTTGGATCTCATCATGGCATTTATAAACTAGATAGGAGAGAGAATTTGTGCTTTAGTGTTTCCAGAGCTTGTTAACATCTTATTTTTATGGATTTAAACATGTTACTCTTGCATTTCAAGGGAAAGTTATGGTCCTAGTTCTTACAGGGGAAGACTGCACAGAAAAGCAAATTCAGTTGCGTTATAATTTCCTGAGTGGCTCTTTGCCAAGATCAATGTATAGGTATCTACTTTCTGTAGATAACATAGTTGGGAGGAAGCTGAAGTGCAAGCACAGAGCTAACTTAGGTCAATTAAAGCAGATAACTAAGGTTTTTCATTACATTTTTGCTGAATTACATGGGTAAAGTGTTGTTGTGAAAGACACTTGTTATGTATAGCTTCTAATTAGTGCCTTCTGTAATGTACTAAGTCCTAAATTTTTTTTTAATTCATATTTGCTGAATTTATAAGTTGAGGTGGAATAATCTGGTTATTAGTTTTGTCCATCTGGTACTTTAGATTATAATACTCTGCTCTGCTTTGCTGTAGCTTTAACAAAATATCTATGCCTGGACTGAACTGTCCAAGCCTAGTCTCAGATTTATTTTTTGAGACATTTAGCCAAAAGAGATCGTTCAGATCCAAGAATGAGTCAATTCAATAACCCTTCTGATTAAAAAAGAAACCACGCAAAAAACCCTTCAAAAAACCCCAAACCCCTGAAGAACAACCACAAAACCCAAACCTAGACCCTACAGAATTGAGAAAAAGCTACCTAAAGCTATGAATGGATTTGGCCTTTAGTTCTTGCTTTGAAATCTGTTCATGTTTAGCAAAGCAGTACATCTGTGAAAAATTGCAGTGCACTTAAGCTTAGTGGTGATGACTTCTGTGTTCAGCTGTTCAATTCCCCAAAGGCTCTGTTGAGCATATTGGAAGGTTTCCCCCTTAACCACAGCCTCCAGCAGAAGCAGGATGCTTTGGATCTAGTTAAGGGCAGGAGAGCAATGCTGCAGGGGGGCTGGTCCCCTTGTGAAAGGGGCTGTGGGGCAGAGCGTGGGACACTGGTTGGAATGGAGTGGGAAATGCTACTTGAACCACGGTGTAACTGGGACTGGGTAAGAGGTAGGGGTAGAAGAGCACTGAAAAAGAACTGGCTCATGTTGGGAGGGAAAGAACTGGGCAGTAGAGCCAAGAGGAAGAGCATAAGCAAAACTGAGATGAGGGACTGCCCTGTTGCAGGTGTACATGTGCATTTTGGGGCACTTGAACACTCTCTTGGAAAGCTGGATTCTACCTGATTCGTTCCTGTGGGATTCTTAGGATGCCAGGCAAAGAAATAATTCTGTTTATTGCTCAGAAACTGTCCTTATTGCCTGCTTTCATTTTTCTGAAGACAGAGCTTAAATAGTTAGATTTGAGAGCCACACAAAGCACTCACAGATGCTGCTGAAGTCTCTCGGACCAGAGCCTTGGAAATATTAGGATGTAACAATAAGAGTAGGACGAATCATTGACATTCAGACTGACTGTCAGTAAGCACATTAACATTCAGCACCTAAAATCAAAAAGATCAAAGCTTGGTACGTGTTCTGTGAGTAGCCACTTGTATGTGAGGTCCATATTAAAGACGTGGGAGCCAGGACTGCTATATGGCAATTTCAAATTTGGCAAAATAGAAAGGACACATACGGCGTAAAATTTCCATGGAATAAAATGTGTCTGAACACCAAGATGGAATGCTGGTTGGAGTAGATGCTTTTTGGAATTCATATGACTTATTTTCTTGGGTTTGGTTTAATTTTTATTTTTTTTTACTGATTCTAGCAAAAAAAATTTCCATCTTTTTATGCACCGCTTTTGTGCGGGGCACAGTTTTGACTAGGCAGCCAATGATGTCACCTCTATAGGGGTAACTGATTTTGTGTTAGCTTCACTTTAACCATCATGAGTAAAAATAATCCTGCAGGTGTTGTGAGAGGACCGTGGTGCAGACTGGGAATACATTTCGTTCGCTCTC
This sequence comes from Pseudotriccus pelzelni, assembly GCA_035584735.1. Classification (NCBI taxonomy): domain Eukaryota; kingdom Metazoa; phylum Chordata; class Aves; order Passeriformes; family Tyrannidae; genus Pseudotriccus; species Pseudotriccus pelzelni. Next base: position 31,309,869 of record JAWMRA010000164.1, on the reverse strand, counting down.
AGCTCCGAAATTCACGCTGCTGCATCTCTGCAGCTGTTGCTATATGAACTGACCCAATTAAAGCTAATGAATGTCCTGCTACAGGGTATACCGTGGAAGTTAATTTGAAGCCTCTGAATGGTTTAAGAGCCTCATGCAAGGAGATGCTATTGATAGTTCATGTGGGCAGGATGGGACTACTCGGTGCCTGAATGTCACGAGTTAAAAGTCAAAGGGTAAAATGTTGGTCTCCCTCAAAACCAGTGGAAGTTTTCCCATTAACTTCAGCAAGCCTAGCAAACATCTCCCTTAATTCTGTAACTTTGTCTTATGGAGAGGGGAATTGCGTTGTCCTTTTACTTCTTGTGGCTTCACCGAGAGTCTGTCTTCCAGGAGGTTTTAGATTTTTGTTTAATCTGATGGTGTTTTGTGGGAAACTAAATTGAAAGTGTATTTAAGGGCCCCAGAGACCTGCTCTGATGAACTGCCTCAGGAGAAGCTGAACATCTGCTTGATGCTCGGACACAGCTTTAGCAGAACTCCTAATCATTCAAAAGAAATTGCAGAAAATCTGTTTGCTTTTAAGTTTCAAACCTCATTGCTCAAGCTTTGTTTTTAATGTCCTTACATACAGATTAAAAAATAGTAAAAAAACCTCAATACAAAATATTTACCACCTAGGCAGGAAAATATGTAAAAGAGGAAGGGAAAGAAAATCAAGCGTTTTTGCAATTTTTAGGGCGGTTTGACACAAAGGAAAATTCAAAACTGAATTTTGGAATATAACAAAAACGTTGCATCACACTAACATTAAGATGTTTAAACAGTGGTTGTGTTTTCTTAACAAACACCTGGTTTATCAGTTATATTTCACATGTAAAATGCAATGGAATTTTTAGGAAATAGATTTTTTTTTTAATTTCAATTAACTATTTTTTACTATAAGGAAAATATGCAGAATTTGTGTGGAAATCCGTGTACTATTTTTAGTCAAATACAGAAAATACTTTGCTGCAAACTTTTAAATATAATAAAATGCATTTAATAGCAATCTTTTGTGGTATCATCATTATTTATGAACATAACATTCAAAGTATGGAAATTCAGTTGTGGATCAAAATGACCATAAAAACAGTAACCCAAAGAACCTTATAAACATGTCAACACCCATCATTTACCACAGATGGCTCATACCAAAGTAAAAAATTTATAAAATGTAGTAATTCTTAGCATATGGTTTTCTTTGTTGCATTGTTCCTACAAATTATTTGTGTTAAAATCCAGAAAATTATATTATGAAAAGAATATTGGGCTTTTTATTAAACTAAAATACAGGTTAAAATCATTCTTTTCTTGTGATGAACGTATACCAACAGTGATTAAAAAATAAAAATTTATTTACAAAATATTGATGCATACATATTACACAAGTCAGTTATATCAAAGTGGTTTTTTTAAAACAATATCTGTAGCAACCAAATATTTGCATTGGTTTACCATAGTGCAAATGGTAATGTTGCAAAGGCAGGTTAAAATGTGGGATTGCAATTTGAATGTTGGACTTCTCTGCTGCCTTCTGTTTGACTACATCTAGAAAACTATTCCTTTTCATTTAAAAAATACCTATTTCTTGCGAATGTTGAGTAGTGTACCTGAGGATAGGGCAAATTCATTATTAAGCCTAAATCCTTTCACTCGTGTAACTATCTTTCTTTTTACTCAGCCTGCTTATGTAGCACCATTGCCATTGATTACTAACATACTAATGAGAAAAAGGAATGGAAACACACTAAATATACTATGCCATCCCTAATTTCAGGATTTGTCCATTTATGTGGAATTTCATCTGATATATTTCACAAGTCTGCACTTATATATTCAAGTGTTTAAGGATGATTCTGGTGGTATTGTGTAGTGGTGTATGTATTACCAGTATATATTTTCCTGTAAATATGATATTAAGTGAAGCTGTGAAGAAATGAACTTAAAAGCCCACTCCTCCTCTCCTCAGATGAGAAGGAGCTTGCTTTTGATTACCAGCATGTACTGAAACCTGCATATAAATTTTGCATCCAAATAACTGAATATTGATTCCCTCATAATGTAAGAACTTCCTGTATTAAATCCGGTGATTTTGATTGTAGCTTTTCTCTTTTGCTGGCTCAGAACCAGCCATCAGGTAACTCTACGGTCCTTTAGTTCACGTTCTGTAGCTGGTGCTGCACTAAATGTGTGCGATAGCCTATCATACAGCACAAAGGAGGTCGGCAATGCCTGGTGTACGTAACTTCACAGTTTGAAAAGACTGCTGAGGGGGTATAACTTTTTCTCTTTTTTTTTCTTTCTCTTTTTTTTTTTCTCCTCTTTTTTTTTTTTTTCTTTTTTGGTAGCTTCCACAATTTCTGAGGCGGTGGATCCGACGAGGACCTCATGAGCACCCGCAGCGATCTACAACCATGGCCGGGATCTTGCCGTATATTATTTGTTCCTTCCCGTTGAAGTACAGCATGTTTATGGGGGACATCTTGGTGGGCGTGCAGCAAGGGCCTGCCGAACCCCTGGGGTTGGCTTGGTGGACCAGGTGGGTGTGTGGGTATTTTTGTAAAAACACAAATTCGCATTCCCCGGAGCAGTAATTCGCTTTGTATCTCTTGGGTGCAATAATCCAATCCCACCCGAAAGCCTCAAAATCCACGGTCAGCGGGTAGCGACAACATCGGGATTCTGTGGAGTGCTCGTCGCAGTCGAGGCCGAAATCTCTGCGGGACCGTTTGGGTGTGTCTGTAACTCTGACCTCTAAAAACGGGTTCTGTGGAGAGAAGAGGAGGAGTCGGAATCATTGCTGAGGTAAACCTAAGTTAAGTAAAAGCATGCAAATAAATAGTATTTCAGGTGCAGGTGCATCAAATGAATATTCCGAAGTCAAGTTTGTAAGGAAAACTTTGACTTCCTGCAACTGTGTTACACATATCTCTCTGCATTTTCCTGCTTTTTCTTTATATTTGTTTCTGAAATCACTATTACCTCAGTGTCCCATCGTTTGTTACCTGCTATAGGAATGTTTCAGAAATTCAGAGGATGCTGGATTTTTTACTTTTAATGCCGGGTTTGTTTGTTTGTTTTAAACTTCATAGTAAGACTTTTAGTGAGTCCTTCTGAAATTCTCTCCATTGAAATCATACTGAATTCAGGCTTTCTGGATATCAAGGAAGGTTTCTTGTTGAGAGCACAGAGGATGAAGTTTGCTCCTTAATTGCTGCCATGCTTGAATGACTGTACGACTGAATGAATTTGGAGGGGCAGCTAATATTTTGACTCCTGGAAGAGTCCAGTGGCCAGGAATGTAATTTTGGCAGATCTCTAAGCCACATGCTTCCTACTGGAGGTGTGTTTCTACAGGCACCAACTGAGACTATATTGAAATTGGAACCTTCACAATCACAAGTTTGAAAATTTTCCCAAAGTTTCTCCCTTCCACACACTGATTCCAGTCCCATGTGTAGGCTTGGCACTAACCAGGCCATCCCATGAAGACCCTTCCTTAGGAGTATGTAACGGCCCAGCTAACTTTGTTACACAGGTTTCTCTCTCCCAAAATACCTGCCCTTACAGCTGCAAACTGTCGAGCGGCTGGAGACACTCCTCCCAAAGGTAAAGGATATGGGGAGGTAGTTGGTCAGAGCAGCACCCCTGTAGCAGGAGCTGGAGGAAGGAGAAGACAAATTTCCTCTCCTGTTATCAGCTGTGCTTCTAACCCTTCTCTGCCACTGAAATGTTTATTTATAGACGATGACAGCCACGGGTTACCCACATGTACCATCATTTGAATGGGTGAAGGTGGTGAGGACGTTCCTTGTTATGATATCCACCTGGCCTCTCTCAAGTATAGGAGATGTCTATCCAGTGTAGATGTGTAATTAAGATATCACAGTTTTCCTTTTAAGTTCTCTTTAATTGCATTATACTGCTGTGAAGTTAAACGTTACACAGCCGCATAAATACGGTTGGATGTAATGATCTTAAAGGACTTTTCCAACCTAAATAGTTCTGTATTTCTGTGATTAACAGTTTCATCCACGTCACAGAAGTAAAATAATATTCTTTGTTTTATTCAAAAGGAGAAGTTAATTGGTTGTAGTAAATTTAGGGATTTTTATAGGTTGTAGATGATTAGTGATTTGCAGAAACAAATAGCAAGGAGAATGCTGTAGTTTAACTGGCACACTTCAGGTTTAGTTTTTTCATCTATACTTAGCCTAAAATAACTAAGTGGGTTTCTTTTTCTCTCTCATCACTATTTATTGTATCAAGCAGAATTTATCCATTCAAACATCTCTAATAGGTGGAAACAATGCATTCTATCACATCCTGAAAAGTACAGAACTTAACATTATGAAGAAGATCTACTCTCACCTTCAAAAACATAATTCTTGCTGTTACTATTATAAAATATAAGCATAGAGAATAGGGAGAAACTGCCTTGCTTTCTCAGCAATGTTGGAGGCATCTTTCTTATCAGTGAAAGAATCCAATAACTGTTCTCTTAGCTTTATATCAAATAACTGCTTATTAAGCAGTACTTGCTCTCAGATTTGGTAGCACCATCCACAAGTCATTACCAAAACCTTTTCTAGTTAATGCCTCTCAACATCCCTCTGAAATACTGCACTTTCTCTCAATTTTTTTAAATAGGGAAATGGAGGCAGAGGAACACTATCGATTTTGGCATGATCAGAGAGTAAAGAATGAAAGAACTAGATATACAGAACTTTTATCTTCCATCCCCTAAACAATGCATCCATTTAATCCTTAAAACATGGCTTAAATGTTTTTCAATAAAATGGGATTTTTCTAAATAAACTTACCAATCCATCTTCACCCGGTCCTGGGAAAGTTACAGCAAGATTTCGTCCGTTCTCATCAAAAGCTTTTATTTCAATGCCTAAATTGGATTCAGGCTGTTTGAGCCAATTTTGCAACACGGTCTTCACATCAATACTCTGCCAAATACCGGTGCCTGGGTTCATGTCGAGTTTCAAAGATCGAATTCCAGTATATCTTGTACCATCTTTCATGGGTTTAATAAGTCTCAGGATCTGCACAAACACCGTTGTAGGTTTTTGGACTTGCCTCAAGTATATCCACAATTGTGCCTTTACTACTTTGTTATATTGTATTTTAGAGCTAAACTTAAAGAAGCAACATTTTGGTTTTCCCTCCATTTGTACAAGAAAATCAGCTATAAATGAATGGAAAGAACAGATTACTGAACAGGGAACAAGAAAAAGTGCATAAGTAAACCTGACTAATTTCTTTCAAACTGTATAGGAAATATTATAATATGTTATAAGGAGTACCAGTAACAAAGTAGTTTTAACTTAATTCATTTTCTATGGTTTACACTCTACAGCAACTTTAATGGATGTCAACAAAATTATTGTGCTGTCACCTCCCACCAACTCACTTCTGCTTGTCACCTCCTGAGGACCTTCATAAAGCATGCAGAAGAGCAACTTTGCATAAGCTGACTCAACACGTGTGTGGTGATCCAGCTATTTCTAATTTACCACCTCGCCCGAGTGTGCTGCACAGCATAACAGCACTGGGCAAACTGCACAGACACTTAAACTTCGTTTCTCAATGGGGGGAAAAAAATAGTGGAGAGGATTAACATAAGGATCATTTTGCTTTCATTTGCAGAATATTACAGAAAAGTCATGTGCAGTGTTGCGTTCCTCCTTCCTGTAGCCTGTGATGCAGCTGTCATACCTAGTCATGGCAGTCTCTTTCCATGCCGGGATAAAATGGGTAGTACTAATCCTAAATAGTGCAGGGCTTTGACATTCATAAATCTCATCACTTAAGATACCTGTCTCTTTAAAATAGCTCGAGGGCTTTTTATAAGATGTAGGAAATGAACTCAGAGCAATGAAATACAATGGCTTTTCATCAGTCACTGTAATTATGTAGCAGTTTGATTAAAAATAGTTGTAAAGGCTTGGACATAATAGGCTGGAATAAAATTGCTGGCAGACCTCAGCTTTGTGAGAAGGCTGCAGTAGTATAATGCTATTAAGTGCCCATCCTGATAATTAATAAGTTGAAAAGTTTCACTAAAAGTTATTTTTTCATTGATGGGTACATTTTCAGCTGGTGAGAGCAGCTGATATTATTCCAGTATGCATAATGTAACGATATCTGTAACTGCTAACATGCCTTATATGTCCTATCATCTTTTTCCTTTTTGTCATCATATTCATAAGTGTTATTTAAAAAAACAGCTGCCATAGCCAAATACTTTAGCTGATGAAGAACATAAGATCCTATAGTATTAGCTGTGCAAAAGATACTTGATAGGAGCCATAGCAGATGTTTAGCACTCAGAAGATAACTCAGAATCTGCTCATTCAGTAAATGCCTTCATTCTTCCTTGGCACGACTACGTGAGCTGATTGCTAGAGCACGGACATTTTTACATTTAAGGCTGTTACACACATATTTTCTTTAAATATATAGTTTTAACTCTGAGGTGGGTGGTGCTAGTTTATGGGATCAGCAGAGAAGCAAGAATTTAACTCTCTACTTGCACTTGCTATAACTCATTGCAGTTAGGTAGGTCTAGTGCTCTAAGCTGTATTTCTTCTGTTTTCTGCTGCTTCTAAAGTTACTGACCAGTGAAACCTCCCTCGCAAAAATAGAGTTCTCTCATTTTCTGCACTTGTACTTTGTATTTATGATAGGAAATGCCCCGGGTGCTGCAGATAACGAAGTCAACTAAACTGCAGATCTCCCTTTGCTTTCTAAGGCAGTGGGCAAATCCAAAGTGCTACAGGGCACACACGTTATAAGGAGCCGAAAAGGAACAGTAAAACAAAAGCTCGTAACGCGGTCATCTGAACCTGGCTCGAATTCTTTAGAAATAACGCTCTCCTCCCTCCCTCCAGCAGACTCCAGCCAGCAGCCTGTTGGGAGAGCCCGAGGAGGAATCGTGTGGCTCTACAGCAGGGAGACAACTCTCTCAGAGGAGCAGTGGGAGGCGAAAACAGCAGGGTTACTTACACTCTGTAGGCATTGTGATAATCGTTTCGGTGGTGGCATGATAGTCATCGTCTTCCAAAGAGCCATCGCTACTGTCATCTCTCTGGACGTCATACTGATCAATCAGTTCCTGGAGTGGAGGAGCCTTGGGTAAAAGTTGCTTAATAACATCCCTGCTAATGTTAGGAGCTTGTTCCAGACGCAGTTTGCTGAGGATCTGAATTTTTATGGCTTCTATTCTGGAAGATTTTGTATTCTGTCTCCACGTACAAGCATTGCACAGTCCGTCTTTTTCGGCGTTCTCTGTGGGCTGACTACTGTCATCAAGAGCCACCGGATCAACTGAAATCAGCATGAGCAGGTAAATATAAGCATAGAGCGCTAGCTTTTGCATGATCTCACATTCAGTGCAGCACTTTTCACTTCTTTTTTTTTTGTTGTTGTTTTCCCCCCCTCCCCCTTTCCCTTCCAGTCCTAAACAGATCCGTGAAAGCAAATGCAGTCTGAGAGACAGCTTGCCACACTGGTGTACCTTATATATTCCAAGGGGGCTTTTTATACTCCAACTTTGATTAGGCTCGTGTCGTCAAACCCGACGATTGGTTGCTGTCCCAACAATGAATCTGGCTGTCAGAGGGTAAAGCCCTGTCGATCACAAGTCACTAGACAGCGTTTAGTTACAGCCAAGGGTGAACTGATTTATCTGGGCACTTCGTAGAGGATATGTTCTCTGCATTCTGAAAGGATACATTTCCAAGTATTTTGGGCAGCAGTACTGAAAGACAGCACTGTCATTCTTAACTGTTATACCACCTGTGTACTTGTACTATGAATTAAAACAGACCTTGCTCTAAAGTTGCTTTAGGCTTCTACTGTTTTTTTTGACTTGAAAGTTTGTTCTATGTAACAGAAAATCCCAAGTGGTTGCTGTTAGCAGGCAGGAAAATAATGCTTTTGAAATGCATTGCAAAGAGTACTGATTTATATTGTTCAACAACTAATACATAATCAGCGGTTTCTATTTCAGAAAACCTTAGTGGGTGTTCCTAGGTACTAGTTAAAGCAGTACTGGAGATTTTGTGCATATATGACACTATGCAAATGCCTATCTTATTTGTTTGTTCCTTTAGCATATATCAAAATCCACAGAACAAATCCTCCACTGAATTCACAGTCAGTTGTGAAAAATGAGTCTATCTCGTCTTCATACTGTCACCAGAATCCTGAGCAGTAAATTAGATATCAAGAGATCTTTAGTAGCAAAGGTATTTTTGAGGAATAACTTTAGCTACTCATTCTAATATTATACAGGAATAATCCATCTCACTTTTTCCGTTATTAGTGAAAGCACTAAAAGACATAACACACTTAAATCTCTGCTGTGTATTTATCTTCCTTTTCCAGGTAAGCTTTTCTTTCTCTTCCAAATCTTTGTTTTATGCCAACTTAAGTGATACCTTTTTGTGCCTTCTTTTGCTTTCTACTCGAATACTTAGAAATTCTGAGTCCTGCGTCTATGTTAAAAAATACAGTTTTAATATGCTTACTGTATAACAGAGATACATCCAGTTGTGATTTTATACATATAGGTTCTGGCTTACAAAATCTTAGAACACTGCAGTTCACATTTGATGTGCTAATAGCAAGAATTACGGAATTCACACTTAGTGGGGAGGTGGGGGGGAGTTACTGGTCAGCATAGACTGTATGTCACAGGAAACAGAAACCCTGGAAGTGGAATGTATTGTATGTATTTGTATATTTGGAATCTGTGTATTAGAGCAAAGGGAAATCCTGGAACTTCGTGCAATATGCCACAGTTTGCTTATCTAAGCTAGGACTGAACTGTCAGTTTCTCACTGAGTTTCTCTTCTTTTCCCATTCGGAGTACAACTAAAAATGTGTCAAACAAGGTGTTTTGCATGTGTTTATATAGGAAAAATGTTGGTATAGGGAAAGGTGTGGGACAGAACTCTGACTTTTTTTTCTTCCTGGTCATTCATATTCCTTTTGTATCACCTCCTCAGGCTACGCAAATTCATTGTATAGCACAAAACTGAGCCTAATGTTCAGCTCATGACCAGTGACATAAATCACAAGTATTCAACTGAAATTGATTGTCCTTCCCTGCTGTAAATTTGGTGCAAGTAATAGATGTATCACACTCACACATTCCAAGCATGTGGCTTTAGGGTCATATTAATCATCTTGGTATTCGGATTTTAGCTAAAATCCACCTTTAAAGCCAGCAGGGTGCTGCCTTAGCTCCTGAGGATTTGCATTTTATACAGGATACCAATGCAGCTACTCTCAACACGAGGTAACATAAATGGGCTTGTGGTTCCGTGGAACCAGAAGACAGGGTAGATCTGAATTTGCACTGGACACTGCCTGCCGTGCCTGTAACATATTTTAAACAGACTCTTAGTGCATGTCAAGTGCTAGAAATGTATTTTTATGGGAGATGCATGGGATGAATCACAGTAAGAATCCTTTTGAAAAGCACTGACCTGTTGGGGAATTTGGGGGGGATTTAAGTTGGTGTTTGTTTGTTTACTATCATGACAGTTAACAGTGAATGTCATGATAAAAGTATTTTTATTTCTTCATTTTAAACTAGAATGACTTAACCATGTGGCAGTAAAAGGCAATCTGCCATCAAGTATAAACCCTGACGGGTACCAAGTTTCACACCAGAAACAGCTGAAAACAATGATCCATCAATAAACAGGGACAAGAGATGCGCTCAGCAAAGCGATGCCTCCAGCACCGTGACTCCCCTTGGCATGTGCTCTGCAGCCTCTTTGGTGCCTTGTCTGCTCCTTCTTGTTCAGGGTCTTCCCACTCTGACTGGCTCACCGTGAGCACGCAGAGCCTCACTGTTCTTTTCCCTGCAATGATTCCGTTAATGTTCTGCAATGATTCCATTAATCTGCAACGAGGGCCCCTTTGCTCCCTGCAGATTTGGTTCGTGACTGTGGGACCAAAGCCCTCTCCTGTAAGCCTTGAACCCCAGTGAGCTCCGAGCAAGAGCTGAGCTCGCTCTCAGCCATCAAAATGTCTCTGTAAAGAGCGATATTTTTCCATTTCCCTCATAAAATTCACTTCATATCCACGTACCCTGAATAACTCTAGGCCATTAGTAGAATACCTTTCTCTTCATCTTTTGTGGTTGCTGGCTTTCTCTTTCTCTATGAAATTTCACGTGTATGGAAAAGAGCACAAACAGTTGCACTGGATCAGGAGCTATTGGAGGATCAAATTTCTTTGATCACGAAAATACAATATGTAATTTGACTTTTTATCTGACTTTCATTGGAAAGTGAGGACTACAGAAGTAGATGACAGAGGTGAGAAAAAGTAGGTGATAAAATGACCAGGTAAAAGTTGTTCCAAAATTTGTTTGGCAAAAAAATAATAAACCCCAACAACAACAGAAAACTCCAACACGTTAGCATCAGCAAAACTAAAGAAGAGTTAAAAACGAAATGCACATTTTACTGAACTTCATGGCATTTTAATGTTATCTTTGGGATTTGTGTCATTCTACCCGTTGTGCCTGCCAATAGCGAATAGTATTCCCAATTCTGACTATGCAAAGATCATGGCTTGGGCCCCCAAGATCAAGCAATGCAAGAATGTTGCTTTCTAAAGGAAAATAGCACATGTTTGTCTACCTGGTGACTTCTGCTCTCCTTTCTCCTCCCTCCGCTCTCCACCAGGAGCTTTTGTGCTCACGGGAAAACCTTAAAAAAAAAAAAAAAAGGAAAAACAAACAGACCAACCCACCCCCTACAAATTTGACTGGTATAGAGGTTTCAAAAGACACTGTTAACTGTGAATTTTATGGAAAAACAGTGACTGTGCAGAGGAAAAGGAGATTACTAATGCCCTCCCTGAGGAGAAGGCAAACAGAGCCCAACCATTACCCATCCTTTTTGGCAGCCTCTGATCAGCCAATCAGCTTGTGCTGCTCTGGCATCACTCAGCACGCTGAGCCCTCTGGACCATCCGCAGCCTGTCATTCTGTGCTGGGCCAGCGACCCAGAAAACACAGATAGTGAGCAGGCTGGGAGTTGAGCTTGTTTTGGGGGTGGACCAAGTGGATATGGAAGGGAACCAGGACATTTCTGAGAAAAGGGAGAGTTGCAGGAGTATGAGGGAGCTGCTTTCCTGGCAGGGAGGAAAGGGACATGGGTTATAACCCTGCCAGAAATCAGACAACTTCATCCTGCTCTAGGCTAGATTTTCAAACACTTGCCTATAGTCTGCAGGACGAGAAATTCACTTTCCTTTATTCTGTTGTTTTAAGTTAAATAGTTTTCATAATTGATTCATCTCTGAAGGTCGAACTTCAAGAAAAAGGGTTTTCTGCAATGCACTGTAAGTCTGTGATTGCTCTTCTCCTTTGATGTCAAGTCCTACCTCTCAACCAGTTGGCTTCTCTCCCTGGTTTGCTTATAAGGAAGAAAGAACATTCCTCCTGAGCTGCTGAGGAAGACACTGTTCAAGTCACCTTTTCTCTCACTTTTGTCAGCACAAAGACTAATTTCTGGAATAACATGTTAAAATGGATAGAAAACTCCATTTTAGTTCTTTTTGGACTCATTTCTCTCTTAGCTTCTATAAGGTGTAAATAATGTTTGTGAAGTTATTTTGGTTGGAACAGTTAAATTTGAATAAAGAAGAGCAGATATATAATTAAATATAATTGAGTAGGGTGTTTTAAGTGCTTAACTATGATCCCAACCTTCTTAACTCACCAGATGCTTGCTCTTAGCCACCTGAATCACGAGATAAATGCATTACTTTGAACCTCAAAGCAGATATAAGGTTATGCATGTAAAACACCTAGAAAGAACTCTTAAAATGACAAAAAGCCAACGAAAACAACATCCCAATCACATTATGTAAATGCAGCTACTGTAAAGCAAAAGTAAGAACTTTTAAAGTTAAACTTATTACCATGTGGTAAAATATGAAAGCTGTACTTAGTGTGAATTCTTGCTCTGTAACGAATGTCCTGAGAGAGTTTGTCCTCTGCTGTGCTCTTCTAATTTTTTTCTAAAAATGTAGTCAAATATAACCTTCTAAACATTGTGCTGAATCAGCCACTGGAAGTCAACTTCATCTATGTTGATGGTATGAATAATTAATTCCTTAAACTTACCAAAAAAAGAAATACATTCATCTTGGTTTTCCCAGTTTTCAGTTCTAGGTATCTTATTTCACACAGGAGAAGAGCACACATGGTGCAGGGTAGGGATGCTGTGGTACACTGGCATCTGGGAGGGCTATGCTGCAGCTTCTTCTCAACCCCTGCTGTCAGGTTATTTTCCCAGAAAAACCACAATGTTCAGCAATTTGGGATTTTAAGTGGTCTCCCCCAAGGTGTACTTGAGTCTGCCTCTGCGGTTTGAGTACCAAGACAAAGCGTCACTCTGTCTGGCAGATGATTTCCTCCACTCAGGAGCTGTTGGAGACACCAGTGAGTTCTGCCTGCTAAGGAGTGCGTCACAAGCCATGGTATGTAAAAGTGTAATGGATAAAATGGGGAAAGCAGGTAAAACTGGTGGCTAAAGGCTGTCGTGGCCATTTCAACCCGTGATGCACCTCCCCGCTTGCCCAAGAGATGCCGCTGAACGTGGGCTTTGGGGAGGTCATATGGGGTTACCTTCAGCTTCTGGCCATCTCCTTCCCTCCAGCAGCTTTTTTGTGCACAGCTGTACCTGTGGAATGGGCCAAAAATGCCCTGTTGTTTTTTCCTCTTCTGCGTGTTCCGATACACCAGTGGAAATGAACTCTATAAACAGATAGGGAAGCATATTAGGCTCATTAAAAACATTTAAGGAAGGATGCAGTTATACTGAAAGCTTCCAGTTTTTCTGAGCTCTTGTATTCAGGATTTTGTTCTCCAGCCTTTGTTGTGGTGTCTCTCTATCTTATAAAAGAGCCCTGTTAAACACCTACTTAATTCTAAGGGTTCTGCCCTTGTTAAAGGATGCTATTTTTTCTTTACCATTTTAGCTTTTATGCTTTTACCTAAAATTCCTGACATTCATCCTGACTTTCATCTTCAAGGTCTTTTAAAATAGCTGTGTCAGCGGCATCTCTGATGGGAAACCTTGAATTCCTCTAAGGAATCGTTACTGTGCTTGGAGAAGTTTCACTTGTGCATTTGCAGAAGGGCTTGAAATACCAAAATACTTCATCTCCAGCTATGAGAATGCTTGTATTTTCTCCAAGGCACAGCTCTTCGAAGGGGATTTTCACCCTAGGAGGTCAGTGATTTTATATGAGTGGCCTGTCCTCTGCTGGGGTGTTCTGGAATGGCATCTGCTGGGAAGGGAGTGCCACTGCTCTTTTTCTTTCTTTTTGCTCTTCCTGCTTCTTTTTCTTTCCTTTTTTTTTTTTTTCCTCTTTAAATACATAACAGGTTAAGAGCTAACAGATGTTCCTGAAAGAACAGGGAAACGCAGCTTTGCAAACTGCAGCGAATTTGACTTATTTAGTCTTCCCCAGTGCCATGGACTGAATTAATCAGCTTTTTTGATCAGTACATAGCTATATGTGGGATAGATTTGATTCCTAGTGTCGAACTATCCCTTGGATGCCCTCCCTATGGCCTGTGTGCTTCCTTTGCTTTGGTCTCACACTGGCTTTTCCTCTAGTGAATACACAGGCTGAATGGGAACAGCCTGTAACACCTGGTACCTGCTTGTCTCTAAGAGATAAGCAGAATCACAGCAGTACAGTGATATACAGAGGTAAGAATAACTTTTTTTTTCCCTCTTCCACCCACACAGGTGACCATCAGGTTCATCACCTCCCCTCTGGTAGGGCTGTCTGTTACCTGCTGTAGGAAGTTATCCTTCCTCCATGCATTCCAGGAGTCTCCTGGATTACCTGCAGTTCATTGTGCTGCTTTCCCAGCTGATGTCAAGGTGGCAGAAGCCTCTCAGCAGGACAAGAGTCTGTGAGTGCAATGCCTCCAGTAGCTGGAGCAGGAAGGCTTCATCAATGGGCTCCCCTTCATCGGGCCCGTAGTAGGCACCAACCACAAGGTCCCTTGGCTTGGTCTCTGATTCTTACCCTTAACCTTTCAGCCAGCTCATGGCTATTCTTTAGAGACAGATCTTCATGCTCTACCCATCTCCTGATGTAGAGGGCAACTCCTTGGCCTCTTCTTTCTTCCCTGTCTCTTCCTTGCTCAGTCATGTCAGCTGGGTCACAGCTTTCTGGCAGCACAGCAGCTTCCAGCTCCTCTGGTGTAGAGGCACCTCATTTGGGCTGTCTGAAGTATTTCACTGGTGTTTCCCTCTTGGCTCCAGTTCCTCAGGAGCCCCTGGCTCATCTCTGTAAGATTTCAAGTGTGCTCTGGCACAGCCAGTGTGTCTTGGAGCCACCGGCTGAGGGCCCTCACTTGCATCCTGTCCCTCTGACCTTGGTGGGTTGTCCCACAGCTTGTCACAGGCAATCCTGATATTATGCCCTCTCCCTTCAACTCTGGTTTAAAGCTCTGTCAGTCAACCCTGCTGGGGCACATGAATAAGGACCATCTTCCTGCTTTGAGAAAGGTGAATTCCATCTGATGCCAACAATAAGATGAAATTATGGGGCAGCTTCTCCTTTCCTTTCTGCCCTCTGCTGATCTGTGGTCAGCTTTGGACAGGTTAATTTGAGGCAAGTGACTCTATGATTGAATGAGAAGCAGTGGCAACATTCTCAAAGAAATCAAAGAACAGCATTCAGATCTGCAGTTACACAAGAAGGCCTTTGAATATGGCATATCCATCAGCAAAGGAGTTGTTTCATTTACAGCTTAGAGCTAGGCTACCTGTTTTAATCCTGGCATTAAAAATGCTGGTAATGTAAATTTTCAATAACCCCATAGAGAAAAAGATAATCAGCTAATTTCTTATGATGAAATATATCAAACCTTTTTAAGTCATTTAATGTCATAAATGTGGAATGACAAAAAGTAGGCACCAAAGGCCGTAGCTTCTGAGGAAGCTGCTTCTTTTAAAGTAAGACCCCAAAAATCAGGTAGGATCTGTGAAAAACCCTGTACAAAATAATGCAGACACAGGAAATCCTATTATCTGCTTTAGAGTTTTAGAAGAAAAAAGCACAGATCTGAGACTGAGCAAAACTTCTTGATGTATGTGATTCTCACTTGGAGGAAAAGAACATAAATGCTAAGTTTTGTAATAAAATAGGTACCTTTGGAGGGTTTTCACATAATTACTGCAACTGTTTAAAGGTGTTGAGGCATCCAGGGGAAGAAGAAATACAGATTTTACTCCCTTTATTTATATCTTCTGTGTTGTTTGCTCCCTGTTGATGTAGTAAAGATGTTTCCTATTTATGAGCTCTATTATGAAGCATCACATAAGAGCATCAACTGAAGAAAAACTGCCTCTACTGACTAAAGGATTAGCTTTAGTGCCCTTTCTGGTACTTTAAAAATTTACAAGTTTGCTTGGGACTTGCGAGTTTTCCTCTCCCATCAGTCTGCTAATTCACAGCATGAGCCAACTGGTTTATGAGAAACAAGGATAAACCACAAAAGAATTGACTGTTTGGGTTTGGGTTGGTTTTTTTTCTTCAGTAACAGACTTTCAAACCTCCTCTCTCATTCTGCAGAGATAGAAAACGACTTAGGAATTAACTCTTCATAGTCTTGTAGCAAAGAGCCTGACTATCACTGCTGTATCCATGGATGTATGCCCTACACTCATGGAAATGATGTAAAGATTCCATACTCTCTATTGACCATGCAAATAATTAAAAGGATGCTTAAAAACCAGAATTCACACAATAAATCTGAAATATTATAGTGGATGTTGCTTAAGGGTTTAGTTTTAAGATGTCCTAGCACAGAGCCAGCTGGAATAAGTGTACTCTTATTACTGAAGGCTGGGGAATGGCTTTTAGTGAGTAGACCTAGAAAAGTTAATAGAAAAAAGTATCCCATGGATACCCAGATTAATAGAAACAGAATTATTTGTTTGCTCCTGATTTTGTGATAACTACACAGAGCTTTTTTTATGTCAAGTGAACTCTGTACCAGGATATTTTCAGTACACAAATCTGAGATACTTCAAGCAGTAGTTCACAACTGCTTCTGAAATTTTAAGAAGTAAAGAAAAAAGTCATGCTGCATACAAAAGCTGAGCTTATGACCAATTAAAAATATAATAATGTGACCAAACTTCAAGGCTTTGTAGTACATATTGATTAAAAGAGATGGATAGTACAATTAGGAATGCAATGCAAAGTGGAAATAAAACTGACCACTTCAAATTACCTTGTTATACTTCCTACAATTTACCAAAGTAGCTCAACATTAAGAAATTGAAGTGTTTTGTCATTTTGTCCAAAGCCTCTAGAACAAAGGAAAATTAATTGCCAACTACTGAATTGTGCAGTTGGCTGCTTTGCTAATTCTGAACTTTAATTGATGTATCTAATGATTTATATGAATAACTCTGAGAAAGCAGTGTGGTAAATTTTAATATCCCGATAATAACTTCGTAGAGAGAAATTGCTTCACTAAATCCTGAACTGTGTAAAAATTACCGTGTTTGTATATATGTAGTTAGAGGGAGGGGGATGTACAGACATATATGTGTGTGTGTGTTTTAATTAGGCATTCAACCAAAAGAGAGGTTTTCTGCTCAAAAGCTTGCTCATTGTTACTTACAATTGGTTTAAAAAAGGTGATTGCCTTTCTGCATAACCCTTCCCTCATGTCAGGCATTTGCTGGGGGACCGTAATGTCACTAAATATTTTCCACAATTGATGAATGGGATACGTTTCTTACAAGAAATAAGTTTCTTACAAGAAGCAAGGCAGGGGATGGATGAGGAGCTGGAACCAGCTGGCCCACGTGCACTGACGCTGCCTCAGCTGGTGTTGGAGGCTGTTTGGAGACACGGCTAAAGAACTGAATTGGTTTTGTCTTATCTACACCGGTTCATTTGCCTCCCGCAGCAAAGGGGAAATATCCATCACAGTTTGCATCCAGATACTCTGTTCACAAATTTCCATGGCAGCCACAGCAGCTATTATAAAATACTGTGGGTTTGGTTTGGGTTTTTCCTGGAAAACCTCTTTTGGCATTCAGAGTGGGTGTTTTAGTAGAGAAGCACAATAAAACACAAGTCTGGCTAAGGATTAGTAATCAACAAGAAAGCTAATGGGCCTTGGGGCAGTTCTTGTCAGTGACTGAGGAGTCATATGCTTCCAGAGCAGGCTTTGCGTCCATATGACCAAACCCATCATGAGCCAGGAATTCAGGTTGCTTTCACTACGATTCAAACAAGCCTGGTGAGCTTTCTCTGCTGTTTTAAACGTGTCATGCAAATACCTTTTCAATATCTCGCTGCTGACCCTCAGGGCTAAATTCTTGGATCTAGTTTAGCCATTTAGTGTCTTAAGCAATAACATTCAGTTTATTTATATTTCTGTGCTTACTAATAGCTAATGCCATAATATGGGCATCTTTTTCATCAGATTCACATGGCTTTACCCAGAGGTGTGAAGAGGAACATGGCTACAGGGAGTGCAAACTGCTCCTCGAACTCCTGTTCCCTCTTTTATTTGTCCATTCTTGCCTCTGTTTTTCACCAGTGTCTGTTGTTTTCCAGTGGAACTGTCTTTAAAGCTGTGTGTTCTATCAAATAGGTCTTTTCTGTTTAGTTAATAATCAGCCCATTTTTGTTGAGGCTGTGCAGTGAGAGATCTTTAAGTCTGCTATAAAATCTCCTTTCGTTACCAAAATCATGGGTACTAGGGGACTGTATAATCCTCAAGAAATCTCAGCAAGCCTGCAAAACAATCTGCCACCTCAGCTCTCCACCTTGAACTCTACTAATGACAGGCTTCAGTGTCAAAGCATGAGATCAAAAATTTTAACCACTATGGAATGTCTTTCCTTTGCATTTCATTATATGGTCTATTATACTTTTTTTATTTTTATGAGAAATCAGCCATTTCTCATTTGCTTCTTCTGTTCCATGCATAACTTTAGATAATTTATCTTTTTTTTTTTTTTTCTGTAGGCAACAGCTCTGCTTTTTCAGTTCGTCAGCCCTTCATATGGAATAAACGACAATACTCTGCAAATGTCTACAATAATCCAGGCAAGGCAACATATTGATTACACAGCTGTAAATAAACTATAGTTGTCATATATTTACTCATGCTCACACCAGTATTTGGAAGTTACAGAAACACGTGCACGTTGAAGAGAAGCTTTTAGTTCAGCTATTCACAGTGGCATTCTCTTTAAATAGAAGAATAAGAAACATAAAACCCTGTAAGCTTTGCAGGTAATTCAGTTGTTCCTCCTGGCTGACTGTGCGTTCGGTACTCCCAGCTGAACACTTTGCTCTACGCGTCTGTCTGACTGGAAGGCAGAACAAAAGCATTTTTCCCCAAGCATTTCCAGTCTAGGTATGTCCAAACCTCAGGAGAACTGTGGCTCTTAAGAGCAACACTCAATTATTTCACTTTTGGGGGGTTCTGGCTGCTTCTGTGACATGGCAGTTTCTTGCATCTCAAAAGAAATTTGCACAGGTTAAATTTGCCTGAACAATGTTATTATTAAGATGTTTTTTAAATCGTATAATAGTTTTAAATACTGCACTTGAGTTTACTGGGCTGATAATTAGAATACTAAATCCTTCCACCAGTGACATTCCTCAAATGTAATTTAACAGTGGATAAGATCCCGAAGTTTCTCAGTGGTGAGGCTGTGCCACAGAAACTTTGATTTTCTGTATAAGGTCTTAAATCTACCTTTCCTTGCAGGGTGAAAGAAAAGTCTGACATTATCTTTACTGCTACCCAGTGGTGTAGCACACACCCAGCGTACACACCCTCACCTGACATATTGCCCGCTGCATGCTCAGCCTTCAGGAACTGAGCTAGAAAAAATTTATTTTCCATCTTCTATGGGCATGAATGTTGGAGCAGCATAAGTATATTTAAAGCTTGAATAAACAGAATTTTTTTCACTTGGCTGACACTCGGTGACAACTTTCAGAAGTGGCTGAGAACCTTCCAAAGTGTTCTTTCCTGGCTGTTGCCCTGAGTCTGTGGGATCTTGATTTCAGGGTGAGGGTGGGGTATGGATACTATTGCAGTGTGATAGCATGATCATCAATGTGCCTATGTAAATATTTCTAACACCATCAAATCCACTGAGCCGGGGGGGCGAGCACAAAATCTTGCTTCTGGTTTTCTGCTAGGGATGACTGAGGAGCTGTATTGAAAGCCAAAAAGATGCTAACATTTTTTCACTAACTTCTTTATTCGTGCCTGTAATACTGACAGAGTCAAGCACAAAGATTTTACAGCATAAAGAGGCTTTCTTCTTTCAAAGGATGAAATAACTACTAAATTTGAAGTATAACGAAGGTTCAGAAAAGTCACAGTGCTGGTTGTAGAGATTAAATCTTGTGGGCAGTTCTGATCTTTAACAAGCACATACACAAAGCCACGAGCAAATACTACTTAAACCTGGCAAAATGTCACTAAAGACATAGTATTCCAAAGGCAGCGTTATCTAAATCCTTTGAAGCTGAATTAAAAGATCATGTGGACTTACAAAGGCTGTGGGGATCAGGCCCCAAGAGAAGTCAGCTCTTCACTGTAAGTTCCAGTGGCCTTTGCCCTTTTGCATTAAGCAGGAGCTTCTTCCAAAAATAATTTCCTGAATGCAAATGACCTGTTATAGCACTTATTACTTGGGGTATAATGTTCGACCCCTTAAATTAGTTGACGAACACGTATGAAACTTGGCAACTTCTAATAATAGTGAGGCAAGTCTCCCATATGTTGTTATAAATTTCACTCCAAGATGATTAACGTGGCTCACAGGCTACCCCTGTAAGATGATAGAAGGGATATTTTTGCTGCCTCTCCTGAGAGGGGGCTAGTGTTTCAAATTATTTCCAAACAAGCTTCTTCCAAGTGAGAGATGGTTCTCATTTTTTTGTCACCTTAATAAAAAGGTGATGAACACTGTCTTCTTAACTGTGTCCTTATATGAACATCAAACAAATATCATGACAGTATGATATGATAACCGTGTGTGCTGTCCATGAAATAATGTGTTATATTCACAAATACAAGTCATTAATTTATTGTAGCTGTCATGTTTGAAACAGAGTGCTTGTTTTGTGAGCTTGCAGGGACTCTCAGAAGTAAATTCAACAGATACATCTTCATTCAAAGTTATTTTTTTACTTATAGTAGGTCTCTATCTAGTATATTTTAAATCGTTTCCAAAGACTTTAATTAATAAAGAAGTTTATAAGATTTCTTTTTTTAAAATCAAGCCATTAGTAAATTGGGCAGCCAGTTGTTCACAGCCATAAACAAGAGATAGTAGCCTAGGATCTTTCTTTTGGCATAGAAAAATGTGACTGATGAAGCTCAGAGGATCAGTTCAGGCACTGAAGATAGGTTATTTGGTTTCAGAATCTTAAAACTTGGGTCATGGCTCTAGTGAAATAATTGATAATTCTGCCACGCAAATGTGGATTCATCTCTTCATTATATGAAATCTTGCTCTGTGAAGTGACTGTGACAAACTGAAAGGGCACTTTTCTGGTTCTGTTCTCTAAGTTGCTTGGGTGACCTTGGGCTAATCACTGTTTCTCACCTGATGCCAACAGCAGTGAGAGGACCAATTGTACAACAGAGACCTTATTCCTTCTCCCACTCCCAGCAGGCTCTGCCTGCCTGGTTGTTGGCCGTGCCTGCACCCACAAAGCCACGCTCTGCTAAGGCACCAGAGCCGACTCCAAGGGAGGTGACACATCCCTGCTGTCACTGCGACACAGAGCCCCACAGCACAGAATAATTACATGTGCCCAGTGCAACTCCCCGGCTTGTGCAGAGCCAGCTCCCTTCACCCTGCACCACCTTTTGTGGCACACACACATTGAGCCTGCACGTTTTCCAAACTTCCACACTCGTTCCCCCTCACTGTCCCTCAGTTCCCCCCTGTTAAAAAGTAAATCTAGTTGTCCAATTGGAGGACAGTTGTGAGAACAGAATGCATGGGGTTCCGAGAGACTCCCCCTGTATGCATGCAGGCAGATGGGTAAGGAGGTGGCAAGTGATACAGGTTGCAGGCGTTAAGCAGTTATTTATTTACTGGTAGTATGTGATGCTGTTCACAAAAGAGAGAGATAAAAACACTGACTATTCTTGTTTGGCTGAAACTATTCATCCTGATTCATCCTCTCTGATTCAGAAGAATTGAGGCTTGAAATGCCTGTCTGTCTGTGGGTACTGTTGACGCTGGCTGAAAAGAATTTGTCAGACTGAGTGTGTTTTTGAGCTCTTGGCTGTGCCACTGAACTCCTTTAGTTCAATAAATGCAGGCTTGTTTTGAAGCTAAGTGACACAAGTTTTGCTGTGGAAACTGCATCCAGTTGTTGGCCTCTCATCACAGAGCCTGTATTTGAGTAAATCTTTCCAGCTAGTCAGAGGTCATGCCACATACAAGTAGGATCTTGAACTCCAAACTGTGCAAGATGAACAATGTTTAATTCAGACATCGAAAAGCAGACTTCTGACTTGAGAGCAAGGGGAGGAAAGGACAGCCAGAAAGAGAGGGAGAAGTTATTCACATTAGTAGGAGTGAAGTTCCAGTATTAAGCTGTAGGGTTGTTGGCAGATCACCTGGGATAGGATGGCCTTCCTGGATTTTTTTTTTTTTTTTTGTGGTCCATTTGTCTGTCAGAGATCACACTACCTTTGTTCTATTAACTACCTTATCAAAACATAACCACATAACATCATGCTGAAACTCCATTCAAGACACCTCTCAGATTTATTAGCTATTGGATCATAATTTTGTACTCTAATAATCTACTCTGTGTGTGTGTATACACGTATATGTCTGTGTGTACCTGTCCTTGTCAAAACTTGGGACTGTATCCCAAACCAAAACGATACAGGATGTCTGATGCTCCATGGTGGATGTGCTGATCCAGAGTGGTTTAATTCTTACATACTAGTTTATGACATTTTCTCATGTACATTTCTGCTTGGAAACAAGGACAGCATCAGTTAATACTGACCAAGATGTGCTCTTTTGTAAGCCAGAGCTTACTGGAAGATGGATGGAGACTGAAGCTACCACCATCAAACTTCCAGTGATGAATTTTGTAGCTTTAGGGTTGTTTTGGCAGGCTTCTATAAAAAATGTTTTTGCCTTAGATCCCATTATTCTTGCAGTCTAAACCTTATTTATCTTTGCCTAACCCAGTGCTCAGGCATCCCCTCTCAGTGCATTTTGGCAGTGCACTTCAGGATGTTTATTTTTGCTCTGGCATCTGACTTGCCCCAAGCTCCAGCTCTAGCTTAGCTCAGCAGCCTCCCCCAGCCCCAGACCTACAAGTGCACCCACCACCTGTCAAAGGTGAGCACTATCTCTCAGTTAACGCTGACCACTAAAACCAAGGTATTAATCCTGGTGTTATCCTGTCCCAAAACTTACTCCACAAACCCTTTACTGATTCAAATCATATGCTAGTGACATGCTAGCTCAGTTTTTAACTCTTTTAGCAGTAGGTCATAAGCTTCAATGGGTTGTTTAGAATCATGCTTATTATCAGATCACATACTTTGAGTCTTTAGTCATAAAAACTTTCCTACATGTGCTCAGAAATAGTTTTTCTACAAAGGCCCACCTTAATGAAATATATGTGTAGCAAGCTTATGCCATTTTCCAACTGAAATATTATATATATTTCCAACTGAAATATTATATATGCTATATTTAAGGTAGGAATGGATATAATAAAATTAACTAGAAGTTGGGGAAAATGAGACTTGAAAGCAGAACTCTAGTCCAGAAAGGCTCTTGACACGTGCTCTCATGCTCTGTTGAATCTCTCAGTGTACAGTCACTGTTACACAGACCATCCATAACTAACATTTATTTCAGTGGAATTGTTCTGCAGTGTTGATGATGTCCTCAAGACAGTTTTGTTCCTCAGGATAAAGTACTTGTTCAATGCTAAAAGTTATTTTTCTTCCCTTGAAATCAAATTGCAAAGTCATGGGCATCAGGGTCTATCTGTACAATAAATGAAATTCGTTATTTTCTTCTTTGCTATTATCCGGTCATAGATAATATTTCTATTTATGACCTCCAAAAAAGGCTACTGCATCTTGCTGTTTGATCTGTATATTGTCATAAATTTCACTGTGTACCAGAGTTCTGATTTGAAGATGGCGCAGCTGAAAATCTCATGAGACAGTGGAAAGGATGTCTGATGTTGAATGGTATCTCAGATAAAATAATTAGATCATTTGGGTGTTGAATAATGTCTATGGGTATCAAAATATTTATTATTTGAGGTAATCGTGATGACATTGTTGGTAAATTAGGCTCTTCTGAAAATTAATTTCAAATTTATCTTCTCACTTCAGTGACAGCTGAAGTCATTTTGTGACTTTATAAAAGAATTTATTTGCCATTTGTGCTGCAAAAATTGATGTTGGTGTATGAGAAAAAGTACAGAGGGCTTGATCTCAGCCAGCAAGGCAATTTAGGGAAATGGAATTCTTCAGCGGCAGCAACAACTCTGATTCAGTCACCCATAAATTTCCCCAAGGGATGTGTATCCTCAGCATCTGTATCCTTCAGTCCCCTGTCTTTGCTTTAATGTAGCCTCTGAGGGAGTCGCTACCCCAGCTTCCTTCTAAGGCATCTTCTGGCTCATTTCCTGTTTGAAAATCCATTTGCTTTGTGCTCAGAGGGAGCCAGTTTTATTGCTCACCTCATTAGTGCCCTGACCAGTTCAGCCTGCAGCGCAGGGAGAGGCTTTGGTGGGCTCTCCGTGGGCTGCGTGTAATCTCCCTAAAGTGAGGGGGGTGCATGCCTGCCCTCGAGGGAGATTGAACGAAGTGGGCCAGGCTCTTAAAATAGCAAGAGCCATTACTGTTGCTCTCGTGGCAACAGGAGTTCACCCTGTCACATCTTCGCACTGTTTTACTTCTCCAAGAGAAGGAACTGATCTTATGGAGAAAGGTGGTTTGGGGAGTTCCTACAGGTGTTAGGAAAAACTCTCCATTTCACTCCCATTCTTAGCCTTGACCATAAGACACATGAAGGGCACGTTTCAGGGAACATATTAGTTCTTAGGGGCAGGATGATTTACTCTGAACAAAGCTGAGATGCCCTCCCTTCTCTCCTGCTAGGAGGAAGGAGAGAAGACTTGTAGATGAAAATAAATACAGGGGAAGCCAAAGCTAAGTGTGAAAGCAAGGCAGGGAAGGATAAGAAGGGAGAAGCTTTTGCTCATAATGATGTTGATCTCAGTGTGAAAATTTGAAGGCACAGGCGTTGGTACAACATTTCTCTGAAACAGGTGACTTCTCCCCATGAAGTACATTAATGTCCACAGATGTTACAACACTTGGAGGAGCAGGGTCTGAGTGTGTCCCTGCTCTGCAAATCCACAGCCTTATCTGCAGTGCTCTCTGTCTTTATCTCTGCTGGGAGGCAATTTCATGTTCAATAATTAATTTTTGTATTTTTTTTTTTGGAGTGGGAACCCTGAGAGTGGTTTTTATTTTGGAGAAGGGAATGTTATAGGAAGATTGGGTCCTGAAGTTCTTCTTATTTCTTGGTATTATTTCCTTTTGTGTGGAATTTTTTGTACAGCTTTATTGCTGCCCTTGGGGCACTTTGTTTTAGGCATGCCAGTGACCATATTTTAGTGTGATTTCTTGCTGTTTTCCAAGATAATATTTGGCTGTCACAAAGCTATAATTTTCAGTGTAGAAAGAAGATTACTTTGTTTGCAGCCTCATGTCGCAGGGAAGCCTGATGTTGATTGCAGTGCACATCTCAAAGTTTGAGTTTATTCTGGGAGAGATCTAAATGCAAAACATTTACCCGCTTTTTCTCAGTCCAGCTTCTCAGCTGACTGTAATTCTGGTGGGTGGCTTTTCAGTCACAAATCTCTTTCGATCCTCTTTGCAATATTCTAATGCCTCATGTTTGGTTAATCCCCTCACTGTGCTGCTTCCCAGCGCTTCCAGGGCTGTGGATTTCATGTCTGCCCAGGCTTCATGCTTTAGTGCTGGTAGATACTGATAAAAAAATAAAGAAAAGAGGACTTGCATATAAATTAGGAACATTTCTCTGGCTGGTATATGCCTTATTTGGAAAAAAAAAAGAAAAGGAAATAAAATTTGGTATTTACTATATTTTTTTCTTTTTTTTCAGCACTGCACAGGGGGTAAGGATGGTCTTGGGTCACGAGGAGGTAAGTGCTTGACTGCACAGGCTGGTGCAAACCACACCGCGGCTGCTGCCGGGCCGTGGGGTGGCAGGAGCCATACGTGTCCACGTGGCCTCTCAGAGCCAACATTTGTTCAGACTCACTGCTGCCCTTCTGCCAATCTCAGTTGTCAGTTTTGTATAAAAACTGAAGCAAAAGCTGGAGCTGCCTCTTCCCCAGAGCTGCTGGGTTGATTTTATTGCTGCTGTTTCAGTTTTCCTTCATGATGAAGGTGCTGTGCTGCTTTGGCGTTTCAGTGCCCGGCCTCTGTAAACACCATGGAAGGAGACACTGTTTGGAAGGGTTTTTTTGGAACAAAAAACCCCTGGTCATTGCTGTGACACCGAGATCAGCCCTAGACCTGAGGGCAGTGTGTGGGAAACAGGGTGTACCCCTCTGTTAGCGCAGAGCCCAGGGGGGGCTCGGCCAAACTTCCTTAGTTGTAACATTCACATATTCCATATAATTTATTTGAGCAGAGTGCCTTTAGAGTGTACCACTGCAGTAACTATCTTTTTAGCACATTTTTAAGCATCTAGACAAATTCAAGTAAATGATGCTGTTTCTTTATGGAAAATTTTGCAAATATGGTGGCTTAAATAGTTCCAAATGTCTTTGCACAAGTGTTGGTGACTGGATGAAATTAATTACTACAACTCAGCTCCTACCCAGTGAAGTACTGCCAGACACACTGAAGCGTAAGTACATGAGGGAAACTGAGAATGTTCTTCAAGTTCTGCTGCTTAATGGGGTATTTTATTTTTATTTTTTTTTTAAAAAGAAGTCTTTCCTCAAATATCTCATTGTGATAATCACAAAGTGCTGGAGATTCTTTAATGGGTACAAAGTTCAGTGAATACACTAATTTTGTGTTTCTCCTTTGAGGTATAGCAGTATATGCAATCCAAGTGACAACAACAACAACAAAAAAATCAAACTAATAGCCGTGGGTTAAATATTATATTTCAAACATTCAGGTTCTCTTCATACAAGAAAGTGGAATTAGGCTTTAAATTTATATTCTCAAAGTTAAAAACCCTCAAACCCTTTTCTGAGAGCAGGAAGATGGGATGTTCCAAAAATAATCATGATCTAGAAATCAATGTTGTGCCCTAAGGTTTGGAGCAGTCATGCAATCCCCACTGTCATGTACTTCTGGTAGCAACAGAGATGAAAACTAGGGCAGCCCTGAGTGACTTCCATGGCCTGTGCTTGGGCATACTGTAATCATATTTGTCCTTACTTTTAATCAACCTGGTTGTAAACATCAAGGAAATACTTTAAGAAAATAGGAGCTTTGAGAAAAGGCTCTGGTAAATCTCAGTTGTGCGCAGAATATGAGAGCAGTGCATGGTGAGACAGGAATTAGGTAAAAAGAAGAAAAATACGTAGCTGAGGAAAGGAACATCTTTCCCATCGACTCTATCAAAGTACCCCGTTGCAAGGTGGTCACAACATGTCAGGGTTCTGGATTGTCAGGAGATTTTAGTCAACAACAACAACAGTCTTTGGGGCTTTCTAGCTCTTTAGTCTCCATATTGATTCTTCTCAGGCTGCGTAACATTTTCCAACCCGCACACAGTTAGTGGATTACTGCTCGTATAAATAGGTTTTGTGAAGTCACCACGTGATCGTGGGCATGCTGGGGGGGAGCTACTGGGGCTGAGAGTATTTGTCCTGGCTTCCCTTTTCCTCTTCAGCTGAATTAGGAATACATATCTCAGTAAAACCCTCCCTAATACTGCTGTATCGTTTAAACGTTAATTGAGAAACAGTGAGGATGAAGTGGTTCAGCCAGTGACCACTGACTGGGGAGAGTTGTCAGTTGGGTTTGGACAGATCCATGGAGTTTTGGAGCCCTTTTTCTTAAATGCCACATCCCGTGTCAGTGGTTCTTAAAATAACTTAAGAAGTGCTTGGAAAAAATAATTATATTTTCTCTGCTTTCTGAAAGAAAGGCAGGGAGAATCTGACCCTGTGTTTGTGGGCGTGTAGGACTGATGGACCGACTGTTTGGACAGCACCTTGTCAAAACCACATCATGTGCTCCTTGCTGCTGCCCACCTGGCCAGCCACACATCTCAGGTCTGAGGATGTGGAAGAAAGCTGGGGTTCCTGTAATCTGGGCACAGGTGAAAAGGGAGGAAGCTGAGACAGTGCCAAGCAGAAGAGCATATGAGTAGTACAGGAATGCAAGTCGGATATTGTGGGTTTATAGGACACACAGGAGGAACTGAAGGCTTGAAGGGGGAGTTGAAGACGTGGAGGAACTATGAAGGGTAGCAGGTGGAAGGAAGAGGGATAGGAACTGTGAAATTCTATCAGAGGGAAGGAGAAACCAGATTTCATTTATTCTGTTACTCTTAGACAAACTTATTAAAACTTTGCCTTCTGATACAGAGGTTAAGTGGCAAATTTTAACCTCAAAGTAGTATGTTAGCAATTTCTTACCCAAGTTCCTCTGAAGCTTCAGCACAGCTGTTGTGCAGTCTGGTTACAATTCCAGCATTGCCAACACTAACACCATTCAGTGATTTCTGTGGTTCAGTTTGCACCATTTCCCCCCATTGCAAATGTATTGATGCAGCATCAGTCTTATCAGAAAGTGTTTTTATCGCTCTGGGGACATCGAAGCAGTTGTCCCCAGCGAGGTAAAAATGTGCACACAGAGCAGGGGCATGCCAAGTATTTAGAGGGTTTGGACTGTATTATAGGAAGATTTGGCAGACTCTAAAAAGTAAATAATAAAAATAGCTAATAGAATAAATATCAGATCTTATGACAACAAAGAGTCAAACTTGATTCAAAACAATTTTCTGTGGAGGGAGAGTGCCTTCCTTACCCTATAGGAAAATGCTTTCAGCCACTGACAGTGGGGAAAGGGGTGCAAGAGGCAGCATGATCTGGGAAGTTGAGTCCCAGGAAAGGCTTTGATGGCTGTCTCCTCCCAAACCAATCCATGCACAGCAAAGGTTCCTGCACCCTGGAAGGGGGTGGGAGACCTTGAAGGCCCCACAGCCCCACTCTCTGGACAACTGCTGCACCTCTGAGGCTTCTGTGCTGGGGCTGAGGCACCTCAGATTTGGGCACTGTAGTTGTCAACATCACAGCACCTGTGTCTGGCCCCAGCCCTGCACGCTGAAATGCTTTACGAGCTAAATATTTCATCTCCTGCCTAGCCTGTGCCTGGCAGTAGTCATTTCAAATGGATGCTCTGCATTTAAAAAGACTGACTGCTTTGCTGGAGCCCAGCATAATCAGCTGTCTTGCAAACTCCACAGCTAATAAAATATTAAATCTGTTTTGGCACCCAGAAATAAACGCTGGCTCAAAATTCTCACCACATGTATCTCCCTCTCCCTAACCCCCTGTCCCCCCATCCCCACATTACACCGAGGTGCTGCTGCTCAGAGACAGGGCTTGTTGTCAGGCTGTGACAGAGAGTGGTGCACCTGTACCGGAGTATTCTCTGTTGGAATGTAATGAAGTGATCCAGTTGGACACCAGCAGTGTGCTTACAGCCTGTGGAATATTTGCCCCACGGCTTAAAATAGCCTGGGGGGAGCTGCACTCACTGAAGAGCTGAAGTTAAAAGTGGAGCCTTGCATTAGAAACCAGGCTAGAATAATAAAGAGCCATAAACCACTGCAGAGATATTCATAATTTAGTTACAAAATTCGTGTTTAAAAACTTGTTTAAAAATCACTGTTGTAATAATACTGCTGTGTTACTGCAAGGTAACTGCCTTTCCAGTACTCTGTCTTGTGTTAATTCTCATGGCTAAATAGGACTTTATTTGACTTTCTCCTCCAGCCACCTACAGGTGAACTAAAACAGTGATAAAACATCTGGCCAAACCCTACCCAGGTCAGTGGGTCCCAAGTGAAAGCTCCTTGAAATCAAAGGGCACAGTGCCACCAGCTTTAATGGGCTTTGGGTCAAGCTCCTCAGACCTGCTCCTGCAAACACTTGCACGCGTGTGCTTAGGTCCCCAGGGGCTTAATCCTGGCTGGGAGACTCTGAATGTAAAAAATCCCATGTGTGAGGAACTGGAGCTGATGTGCATCCGAGGTTGCCTGCCCTGGGAACTGCTGCTGGTGGGGAGGGTCAACTTTTGTCCTCCTGTTGCACCCCAGCACCAGAAACTCTCCCTTCGGTCTCTAAGGGAGTGTGATTCCCGTTGGAGCTGGATGAAATGATGCAGCAAACACAGTGTGTACAAACCCTGTGCACAGCACTTGTCAGCAGAACGCTTTCTCCGGGCCCCAAAGGCAGCAATTAGTAAAATGTGCGGGTTTTTAATTCACCAGTGGACTGTTTACAAGTACTGAGTGTGATATTGTGTGCTGTTGAAAAGTCATCACAGCAGCTGTAAGCAGCGATCCTTTTGTACGAGGAACTGCTGGATTTTGTTTGGGGAGGGGTACAGGGGTGGCTGCCCCCTCCCTGCCCCCAGCTCTCTGGGCTGGGGAGGAGGGCTTGGGGTTTGCCAGGCACTAGAGACCGGAGGGACGTGATTCCTGTTGTCCTGTGCCTACATAGCCCCTGGCTCTCCTGGCCCTGTGCAGTCCCTCTGGGACATGATCACAGCTCTGCAATGGACCATCTGTGACTGCATTTACAGTGGCGTTTTTCTTGACTGATGTTACCAAGTGTAGTGGAGTTTTTTTGGCTTGGAAAACGCCACAAGAAATTCCTTGGCTGGCCAGTGACTAACTGGAAATACATTTGAATTTCTTGACATTGTCTACTTGACAATGAGAATTAGGCGTGAAAATTACAAACTTGTTTGGCAATAATCACTGAGGTGCTCAAAGTGTGTCTGAGAAGGGCAACAGAACTGTTGAAGGGTCTAGAAAGTAACTCATATGAGGAATGGCTGAGGGAGCTGGAGTTGTTTACTCTGGAGAAAAGGAGGCTCAGGGGAGACTACCTGAAAAGACATTTGTAGCAAGATAGGTTGGTCTCTTCTCCCACCTAAAAGTAATAGGACAAGAGGAAATGGCCTCAGGTTGTGCTGGGGAGGTTTAGGCTGGATATTGTTTTAGCTTGCTCAGCTCCTTCATTCTGGAAGCTTTCTTTTGGGGTGCGGACGTTTCTTAAAAAGCTTTGGTATAATTAATATTTTTCTGCGGTTGTACATTATTCGATGCTGCCTAACAGGGTAAAATCAGAGAAGCATCACCCAGGCCTCACCGCCAGCCCTTCCCACTGTTTTCTTCACTTTAACGCTCACCAGTCCTTACGTGCTCACCATGCTGTGGCACCTCAGTGCTGGCATGGGGCTGAGTGGAACATGGGAGTGTGATGGCCCTAAGCTCTTATATGGCAACTCCATCCTTTGAACAGGCTTCCCCACATTTCACAGAACCACTGAATCATTAGGGTTGGAAGGGACCTCTGGAGATCATCCAGTCCAACTCCCCTACCCAAGGCAAGGTCACCTGGAGCAGGTGACACAGAACATGTCCAGGTGAGGTTTGAATGTCTCCAGAGAGGGAGATTCCAGACCCTCCCTGGGCAGCCTGTTCCAGTGCTCTGCCACCCTCAATGTAAAGAAGTTCTTCCTCGTGTTGAGGTGAAACTTGTGTTTTAGTTTATGGCCACTGCTCTTTATCCTGTCGCTGGGCACCACAAAGAAGAGTCTGGCACCATCCTCTTGGCAACCAACTTTGAGATATTTATATGCCTTAATGAGATCTCCTCTCAATCTTCTCTTCTCTAGACTAAACAGGCCCAGCTCTCGCAGTCTCTCCTCACAAGAGAGATGCTCCAGACCCTTCATCGTCTCTGTGGCCTCTGCTGGACCCTTTCCAGTTGCTCCCCGTCTTTCTTCTACTGAGGAGCCCAGAACTGGACGCAGCACTCCAGATGTGCCTCACTAGGGCCGAGTGGAGGACGATTTAAAGGAGAAGCCAATGAGAGGCGGCTTTCCTGTCTGGGTGATTTTTTTTTTATTATTTTTTTATTTTATTTTTTTCCCCCCACCACCTTTTCCCTCATTTTAAACGGCAGGGCCCATCGCGGCGCCGAGGCGGCGCTTTGCCGGGGCGGAGGGATGCGGCCGGGATGGGGACGGCGCGGGGCGGGGCGGTGCGGGGCGGTGCGGGGCGGATCGGCGGGGGCGGTGGCAGAGCCGGGCAGAGCCGCGCACGGACACGGACGTGGTCGCGGCCATGCAG